>JANTCA010081675.1:0-14494 GCA_024741275.1 Chironex yamaguchii
AAGCTCTAGGCTACGGCTTGCTTTTAAAAACTGAAAAGGAAAGCGTTGTTGAGTTCAATTTTTCAATGAAAAACTTCTCCGTGTGTTGTTATCTAATATTTTTAAGCTGTGCGCCCCACATTGATCATTTGAGCTTTTTGTCGCACGCCTCAATTTTTGAGCGTGAAAGCCCTGTGACAAGTGTTTATAAATTGTAATTTCTTTATGCTAGGCATTGTGGAAAAGTACTTTCTAGAAAGTTGTGTCATAAAGTTTATTGTTTTCTTAGTACTGTACTATGTTTGTTTGGTTTCTGCTGTGAGTCATGGGGCAAGATTAAGCTAAACAATTCTATCAACTAATTTTGTGTCAGAACTCAGAGCTACTTCTGCTATGGTCCATTTATTCCAATGATCTGTTTTTATTTATTAGTATATGTTAGGATGAAGTATTTTGTTTTGTAGGAAAATGACTCCAAGAGAGCCAGGGCATTAAAGAAAGCAACAGATGAAAGGGATGCTAAGAGGACAAAGGATAAAGAGATTGAAAGGTATAGACCGAAATGAAATTTGAATTTTCTTTGTTTGTCCTTACATTTTTCTTGTATATTCAATTATAGTTCAGTGCACAAATGGTTTAGAACAACCAGGCACCAATTTTGATGACCTGGCGTGGTACTTATTATGTTGTACACTTTTTCATCCACTTATAGTGACAAATGATAACATCTCACAATCTAATTTACTCAGTTTAAGCAGTGAATTTAGAATATAAAGCAGACAAGTGCAGAGTAACCAAAATGGATATAAAACAATGCACTAGGCTATTAACAGTGACAGCATAACATTTTGTGCATGCATATCTTAGCATGAAACCATTAAACAATTTGAATGAGATATTCATACTTTGTGTAATATATGAGTGTTTTTAGGTTTTTAAGATGGTTTCATGGCTAGAACTTTGTGTAAATTTCTTTCTAGTCATCCGCTGGTGCAAAATCTTTCATAGAATTAGTATTTTTAAACTAAAGCACAATTAAACAGAACTTTTTAAAAAGTCATCTCCTATGAAACAAAATGGTCTATATTTTTTGTCAACAGATAAAAAATGTAGCATAGGAACCTAACAGTTCTATCTGTGGATAATCTTGGTTTTTAGAATGTAAGAGCAGTTTCATTGTGGAAGTTTTTGTTAAGGAATGTGCGTGATTGAATTTGAATTGAAGTGGTATTGACTGAAATGATAATTACTTGGTTAGTGCATGCAGGAGATTCTGCTAAACACTGTCCATGTTGTTTTGTAATTTGTTCCATGTTAATGTTTATGTCCCTTTATAGCAATCATTGGAACTCTTTAATTTATCTGTAGACTTAAAGACGAAATAGAATTGTTGTCTAGGAGGAGAGATAAAATGCACCGAAAGCTTGAGAAATATTCAATATGTCAGAGGTATCTGGACAAGGTTTTGGAATGTGCAGAAGAGGTGACAACTATTGTCTCTTATATATATATAACTCTTCTTTTTTATTTCTTATGTACCTCACCATGTACAGACAATTGCTTTATCTTTCAGGGCAAACAATATTTGCATATAAGGGGTGGGTGGGGTGGGGGATTGATAGGGCAGACAGTCATTGCTATCACTGATATTACTATAATATCAATTTGGCAAGAGCTACATTTTTATGAGAAAAAGAATCAGAAGATATTTCCACTTCCACCTCCTTTATGTTCATGATGAATAGTTTCACTCTTGGGTACCTTTGAATAACCCTGTACAATATTGCTCTATTACAGTCCTTTAAAGCATACCACCAACATTTTTCCTTTATTGAAATGAAGTACACTCTCTGCCCTAGGGCCATGCTATTACTGTGTTCCTTGTTATAACTTTGCAGAGCAAACAATGGAGAAAGATGTTTGCCAGTGGAGCCAAATCATAAGAAAATGATAACATGCAATACAATCTTTGATGTTAATAGCACAGGGTCAATCTGAGACCCAGTTTGAGAGCATGCATTAATAGGTAGAAAAAGGTTAAAAATGAATTAAAGTGCATTTAAGTGGTGTAGGTTGGGGTATTTTGAAGTTGTATCTCTTTCATCAAACCAAGGAAATTTTCTCATGAACAGAAACTTAGGGCCTCTTTTATATTCTCAAAACACACAAAAAATACAAAATGATCATTTGTAGAGAAAAGAGGCATCTTTCAGCCATTGGGGAGAGTGTTATGCCACAGAGTTAATAACAATTTTGCATTGCTGTGTGCCTCCCCTGCTTGCACAGGGTCCACATCTGCAGAGGTACTTGCTAAAGCATTATTTTAAGTACTCTATTTTTCTATTAAGTTATTGAACATGTGGTTATAACAAATCGCAGCCAGGAAATCAACGATGGCTGTACAATATTACTATAGGACCAATTCAAACACTTGTTGTACCAACAACCTTCATCTATCCATTTAACTCATTTCTGCCTCTCATTCCAAGACTGATATGAGTGGTGTTGGAGACTTAAAAAAGGATAAAAAGGTCACTGTGTACATAGGAGAAATGAAATGTTCATTCCCTCTTAGTGGCATAGGGCATCACCTTAACATGTCTTTAGCTTCTCAAGCTGTTTAAGAAAAACGCTTCATCACTAGTTAGCTGATAGCAGAAGAAATATGACTTTTACTGATTTACCATTCGAAAATGACCAACGTGCGTTTTACAAAAGGCTCACCCTCCTGGACTCAATTTTGACTCAGACTTATGTTTATATCTTCTCTGAGTCTTTCTATGTGTTCCTTGAATTTATTGCTTTCCTTACTCTCGTCTGTATTCCCATGCATCTCTTAATGTTCTCTTCCGTCAAATGAGTAAGATTTTTTAAAGTTGTCTATTCGCAGGTGGATCCTATTCCTCTAAAAAATTTTTTCCTCCATCATTTGTTCGAACCAAATATATACTGGTTCAAAACCCTGTGCCAGTTACACAACCTTTTTATATCTCCTTGAAAATTTGTGACATTGCGCTTAAACACACTTAAAAGCTTTTAATCTGACACTCTGCAGAGTAAGCATAATCAATATTTGCTAGAAAATTCAAAATGCACCAAAATGTATACAGATGAGAATTTTCAGATAATTGGCACAGCTAGGTCATCCTTTCATCTAAGTGTATTGGAGTCTGCCTATATTAAAACAAGAAAACCAGTACTCTGTAGGCAGAAATAGTTCTCTTTTTCACTTGGACTCTTCCAATAATGTTTTGTTTCTTCATTTTCTCTTTCTTTGTTTGCTTTCTTGTTTATGATTGGCTAGTTTTGACACATGTTTCATATAAAAGAGGTTGCCATATATGTGTACTTTCCTTTTTGATGATTCATACTCTGGAGAGAGTCAGACAAAAAATTTAAGTATGTTTTAGTCCAATGTCGCAAATTTTCAAGGCAATTTTCAAGTTTTGTACCTCAACCCTATTGCAAAATTCAAATATCCTTATTTATTCTGATGTTACATATTCCTACATTGTAATTATCATTTTTTCTTTTGTTTAGTTTCATGAAATCAGGGAAATAATTGCTAGATATGACACACTTATAGCTACACATTCTGTAAGTTAACGGAGCAATATAGTGTTTTTAGTTGTTAGATCCTTTTGCCATTCATCTCTAGGAAACATTTGTTTGACGTAATAAATAGTTGTAAAGCATGATTTCAGATCCATTTAGTGCAGCATTGAATTTTCACTGTCTTTCAATTGTTCTCGTCTCTGTTCATTTTTTGATTTGTAATTTAAAATCTATGTGGGGACATTTATATGTGTTGTGTCATGGAGAAATGCTTTGTGTCAAAATTCCGGTATACACAAATAGAGTACACACAGACAAGACTATTCTCACAAGATGACTCATGCTTCTCATTTACTTACATCAATACATGACTGCTGCTAGCCACAGGACAGGTTACCACAATATGCACACTTGTAGATGTTCAAGTGATGAGAAACAACATATCAATGTTTCAGCAGTTTCCTTTTTTAAATGCTCTAATGCATACAATATCCACCTTGGTTGACAACAAAAGCTGTTGAAAATACTTGTTTTCTTCTGAGTGCTCATTTATGTGGTAGATGCTTCATTCACCCATTATTCTGGCTTACATACTAGTGGGGTGCTGGAATATGTTAACATGATTTGAATAAAGCTATCTATCCTTAATGCAACCATTAAGGATTTAGTTAATAAGTCTATAAGTGTGCTGGTAAAAATACTTGCTTAATCTCGACTTTGTGTAGGATCTTCTTGAGAGAGAGAGCAGGAATCAGGATGCAATCGAGCTTGAAAAACTAAAGCTGAGCAAATTCATGGAGGTATGTGTTAATTCTTCATACATCTCACGTACAGCAGAATTAACACCCATTATCATTACAGTTATGGGAGTCAATGTTGTACAGTGATTAATCAGTAAATTGTAAGACAATTTATGACTTGCTAAATTCAGGCTCTAGCGTTTCATGTACTAAGTTTTCCTGGAACAGTGTGGATAAAGAATTTCACCTACTTGACTAGATCGAAAATACAGGACACCTACTTATCAGCCAAGGGTTGCAATAACTCAGCTTCACAGTCAGTCATTTGGATGTGTAAAACTTTTCTGACTCCATACATACAATGATGGGTCTCTCCTCTCTTTGTAAATGGAGGTGCAATAACTTTCTAAATGTCCATGTTACTAGGTTTACAAATAACCACCATGCTTGTATGAGTCTATTGGCAATATTATCTTTTTAATGTAAAGTGTATGTATGTCACGAGAAATGTAATAGTCTGTGAATAACTGGTTGTTATTCAAATTGTCACAAACAAAGCGGGAATTGTTTGGGTGTTGAATAATAATGTGCTATTGAAGTAAGCATTAAACCTGTTAGTGTAGGTGACACAATTCTCTTTACATTATCTACTTTGTTGTGAGAAGGTATCTTTTTTCATTTAATACAATAACTTAAAACTTCAGTCCACACTCAGATACAATTTCCTCTTTGGCATGGAATGCTTGATCACTGAAGGTAATTCAAAAACATTACTTTTAAGCCATTTAATTTTCTTCAACTTTGGACAGGAAAAGAATAACGAAATCTTGAATTACAACAACCAGGTTAGTTTCCTTTAATCTGAGTTTATATTGTTCATTTCCACAAGAATTCAATGCACTTAGACAAGGACTCTCTACCATATGTTGAGGTCTGAGTGCAAGTCTTGACAACTTGACCTACTGTAGTTGTTTAACTATTCAAATCAGCCCAGTCTTTACATGTTGAGGATTTGACATATCAAGATTTTGTTACAAAGAAGGTGTTGAGATAATTATCCACTTTGCTTGAAGTGTCTACAATTACTGGTTATTACAATGAACCTAACATTCATCTCATTCATTTCCATTCTAAAGCTGGCTCAATTGCAAACAGAACTGGAGGGAACACAGAGCAATGCAGTGAAGTGGTATGTTATTTTTTCCTTTTTTGTGCATGGTAAACTGAAAATGTTTGGAGATTGGGTAGAGACAGTAAAAATTATTATAAGCTGATATCTTTTGTCATTTTCTTATTAAGTTGTTAATGGTTTACAGAGGTATCCTTGCACTGTAGTTTCCTTTTAGACAAATGTCTTTTTGTCAACACTGAAAATTTGCTATTATTAACCTTATTAAGGTCACCTGACCTTTTTTGAACTGAAACCTATGTTTCCCAAGTTCAGCGTTTGAGCTTACAATGAAGTGTCTTGAGAACCCATTTCTTGCCCAGTTTAGAGCTGTAAAGTTAACTATTTATTTTTTTAAAATGACAGTAGGCCTATTGATGGTTCAGCTAGATGCACAAAAAAGAATTTCTTGAGTACAACATTTAACTGGCAATTGTAAGCAGTGCCAGTGGTAATCATCAAACTAAAGGATTGGATTTAAAAAACCTCACCATTTCCATAAGACTCTGCAGCCAAAAAGGATTCCAGGCATTATTTCAAATATTTCAGTGGGTGTTTTAAATGATGTATGTTGTGGTGCTTTTCTTCAAAAAGATTCCTTGCAAACTTGTTGGAAGGAGAATCCATTACATTTCCTGTTAGATAAAAATAGCCAATTACCCAGACAGTAAGGCAATGCATTCATTCAGTTATCCACAATAGTGCTTATCTGGTTCCTTTGTCAAAATTCTTGATAACATAGTTATTCTTGATAAATTTGAAATTTTAGCTTATATTTTACAATTTCATGATTTCTGAATTTAGTGCCTTTTGTTGTGTTAGTATTTTACTGCTAATGTGAATATGAAAATCATATTCTCAAATGCACGTTAAAATCTTTTCTCTCAAACGTGGTGCTCTACTTTGAATTTCATTTAGAGTAATGCTGCCAGATAATATTGCATTAAATTTTCACAGATAAAACATGTCTGTATGAGAGGGGTAATGTCAAGTAGTGGTCAAAGGTTGGGAAATCAGTATCAAATTGATTTCATTTTCAAAAAAAATCATTAGGGAAGTGAGGGACCACTGCATTCATTTTCTATGTGGGTGCATCCCTCTTTCACTAAAATATATTGTAACATTGCTTTTGTTTATTATCTTGTCACATGTTGAAACCACAAGATTGAATTTTATAAAATTAGAGCCAAATATCAAATGTTTTTAAAAATTTAAGCTCTGAATTGTACCAAAAAAATACACCAACTCTGTGAAATGTATGCACAGGCCTTTAATACTTAGACAAACCATAGTCCATTTTGTGGGGCCACCTCAGGACATGTTGGCACTGATATGTCATAGTGATATTATGTGCAAATAACAACTGATATTGAATATTTGTCTGTAGCTATCTGTTCTTGATAAACAGTATTATTGTGTTCTTGTTTTTCAACTTGTCTTTTCTTTTCACAAGGATTGTATATGAAACTTTTTTCTAGGGAATCAAAGTGGACTCATATTCAGAATACAGCTGCAAAGAAAACTCTTCTTCTTGGTAGAATTAAAATGTATGCTCTTAATTCACCCTGACACTACTAGTAAACTGATTTCTCTTTCTATTCTCCATGTTGAAGGAAGATCTTCTCATTTGTATTCAGGGATCATTTTTATCAGTTTTTGGGCAGCTATTAAGTGTTTTTATTTAACTTAACCTCTAAAAGTGGTGAATAAGTGAAACACTTGGTCTAGTATTCCTAGTTGGAATTTCCCCATAATGTTTTGAGTAGTTTAATGTCCATAACAGTCTTGGGGATGAACTCATTCTTAAATCTTAATTATTTCCCACAATGTTTGGTATATACTTGTCAGTATATATTCTCAAGGTGTCATTGCACATAAATGAGAAGTACAATAATCAGACAGAATTGCACTGTGCAATTTACATTTTTAATCTTATTTTAGTATTATTCAGTAGTATACCACTCATAAAACTTGTCACTTTGTCCTATTTTCTACCTATTGACTTCCTGAAAAACATAACTCATAGTTTATCACTCTAGTAATTTACTTCATTTACCTTTCAGGGCAACTCACAATCTCTTTATGCTTGTGAATAAGCATATGAAAGAAGTAACTTTGACTGAAAATACCATGGAGCAATTAGTGAAGGTAACATTATTTGTATTTATTTCCACTCATCTGATATCTTTACCCTGCATATTACATATTTAGTCATGTCATATCTAGCATTGTGCAAAAAAATTCAACATTCAGACCTGTAGCTTAAAATAAACACATTTTTCCAATAACCTTTCTCTTCCCTATGACAATGTGTGATTTGTTTGCTGTACAATAAGATTTGTTTTTGAGGAATCTCATCACAGAACCATTACTTTTTCTATGTGTAATGGACCTACTGCATCTGTAGGAATAATAATTAATGCATTATTACAGCAAAGGCTAGTTACTATAAGTACCTTTTATCAAAGATCATGGAAAAGAGTCTGAATAGGACAGCTCCTTTAGAACAATAAGCTGTCTGTTGTCTGTTAAGCTGAGAGCAGTATTTTTGAGATGCAGGGAAGGTTCATTTCCAGTTGATGAATTGCTATGATTGCAGATACTTACAGCTCATCATCTTGAGTACCTTAGCAAAGTTCAAAAGACATCTTGGTTCAAGCTCAAGGTTTGCTCTACTTAATTCACAAAATGGCTTGGAATTGGTTCACCTATTCTCATTAGAAAAGTTTAGAATCTCAAAAGAAGTTTATTTGGAATTCAATCATTTAGCAAGAACGTGGTTTTTTTTCAGCTTAATAAGATACTGAAAAATAAATTTCCTAATTTCCAATTACATCTTCCACCAAAAAGACTTTTCAGGGATAACTTTAGCAGAAATTGTATTGGCAACAGGCTGGTTTGGAGGAGTGCATGAACAATTTATTTTGTCAGCAAAATGTGATTCAAACATCACTGGTCTGAAAAATATTTAGACTGTACCTGATTTGTTTCTTACAATGTTTCTGCCATTTTTTAGTTTCATTTATGTGGCAGGATGGGGAAAGATAAAAGCTTTGTGTATTGTATTCAATGGGAATTCTTATAACAGTGAAATTGCTGATCTGTCTTGCTTTATTTGTGGCAGGCATATGTCATCTTTGTTTGTGCTTTAAAATGGGTGATTTAAGATGTGGTAGTAGTAGTAGTAGTAGTAGTAGTAGTAGTAGTAGTAGTAGTAGTGATGATGTAAAAATGCAACCATAGTCCTGAATACTCATTACATTCATAATTTGACGATGATGTGTATTTATTTCATTTAGGCTTTCCTACAAAATTTTGCTTCATTTCTAGTAGAACCAGGTGGTTTTCTGTGAAAACTGAAAAGTGTTCACATTGTCTTGCTTTAGTATGTTGCACAACCCACCATGCACCAGTTTACAACCATAACTGTAACAGTTTACGGTGTTTACTCCTCTGTTCCTAATGCCTGTTGACAAATACCTGTAAGGGAAGCTATCATACCCTACAAGTTCTGGAAATCAGTGATCCTTAACATAGTCTTTTGTCTCTGGAGTTGGCTATCTATTCCATAATCTTTGCTTTTATTGAACATGAGCGTCTCCAGCCAGAACAATAAGATATCCACTAAGTCAGATAACTTGGTTTCCCTTTTCAGAGGGACCCACATTGAGTTTGTAATGTAATCCTCATGGTTGATGCTGTTGATAACAAACATACAAATAGCCTATTGCATTTTTCTTCTTGTTTAGATACAAACTTTTATACAAGATTTGAGTCACATTACAAATGACATTAAAAGAGCAGAGACAGCCGGACAGTCAATAATAACTACCACTTAGAAAAATATTTGATTTGTTCTTCCACCTTTGTAACTAATATGTCGGTAAAGTCATTTAATATCAGAGTCAAGAAAAATTGTGTACTGTAACTACCTGTATTGAGAAAAAAGTTGAAACAACTTGGAAATGTTTTAGTCTGAAGCCTTCCCTTAGATGGTTATCATGTTGGATTATATAACTAAAACCGTAATGTTGCATAACTTGTATGAACTGTAGCTTTATTTTATAGATAGTATTCAGATAGGACATAAATAATTATCTGTACTTAAGCAATGGCAAAATGTTATAAAATGTGTGAGAAGCCACCAAAACAAAGGTTGTTGAAAATTCCTTTACATTTTAATCATTCCCATAAAGATTTACAAGCTTTTACATGAATACAGTTTTAAGAAGTGTATCAATTACATACAAGAAAAAGCTACACTTGCTTGATTTTAATCTGTTCATGTTTATCATAAAATTGAAGATACAGTAGGTTGTCCTGGAATGGAATTTATGAACAGTAAGAGTCTCATAAAATTGTTCTCTTCCATTCCTTGCACAATGAAAAGAAAAGGCCTTAATCATCACCACTTGTATCACTGCTGCTGTCATACGTTCCCAGCATAGTCAGAGAGCTCTTTATAGTGCTGGTATTCAGCGTTCTTGAATTTTGTACACTTGCCTTATCTTTTGATGTTCCTGGTAAAACTACTGGAGCTTTGGATTGAGGACTAGAAGTCCCAGAGTTTTTGTTGCGAACCATGTGCTTCAGGCAAGCAAGTGAAGTAGTAAGTGAGTCACGGCCTGTAGTCTGCTTTGCTTTAGATCTCTTTACTTGAAGCTCTTCAGTATCCTACAAAAATTCAAATGAACAGTTAGCATGTCACAAGGAGTGTTGGTCTTTTGATAGTATCATCCTTCAAATGTTTCCTTAGGTAAATTTGATTGTCTATACCTACAACAACCATAAGCATACGTCAATGCAAATTCAACAAAACCTTGTTGCAATAATTTACAACAGACGTATTTATGTACTACATTTCTTAATCCTTAAATGCCCACCTCATCCTTTGCAGGAAAGTGCCCAAATACACTTTAGAATTATCCAATTTTCTGGAGTGGGTATATTTAAAATGCTAGAACTTTACTTTAAACAGTTATATCACCTTTGTAACATTTAAATGGGAAACAAAGCCACGCCACACAAAATTTTGATGTACTACCTCTCATAACAAAATGATCATACTGATGTTTATGAAGTATCAAGAGAACATAGAGCATCCACCAACTACATATATAGACTATATCATATGTAGAAATAGTACCACGTTTGAAACCCATCAAAGTTTAAATCTACAAAAAGGTGGTATTACAGTTTCATCTTGATATCCAAATGTCCTAACAACAATGTATTTTTCTAATATTGTAGCAACTGTAATAAGTATATCAGGTACTGTAAGGAAGTGATATATCATACCACAGTCAGCACATCTGTGGCACTTCGCTTGGATGTCTTCTGTCCTGCAGACACTTGCTCATTATCTTCTTTATCTTCATCATTACTGTCAGAGTCACTTATCCTCTTCACATAGCCATCATCGTTTTTACCAAAAACAGTCCTGTTTGTGAGTTAGACAGAAAAACAATGCATCCTTTTCTTGAAACAAGGGGATTAAAGTGGAATGTGATTTTGAGACTACTTTTATCTCCATTTACTTTAAATGTTTCAGTACTGCATTAGAAGTAAACAGAATAATAAAAACTAGCTAGAGAGTTAAATGTTGACTGTGAAATTATGTCACACGATTCAATCCAACATCTGTTGTAAATATGTCAACTAAACTCTGAAAATATGGCAATAATACTATAAGTGTTATATTGACAAAATATTTCGCATCCTATTGCTGTTACGAATTCAAAATATAATATTTAAGCTAAGCAGCAGCATCACAGAATACTTGAGCCAAGTAAAATATCATTCCAGTCTCTTCTTAGATCATGCAAATACCACACAACATTCATAACTACCAAGGACTTAGGAAATTATAATTCACAGCACAATAACTGTAGCCAGTGTTTGATCTAATACAAACATTGTCATACTGAATCAATGCCTCATCCTCAGCTTCTTGTTGCGCCAGAAGTTCTTCCTCAACTTGCATATGTCTCTTCAAGAGAGCCTCATGGTCAACTACAAAACAGAACCCAATACATGCAGGTATCAGTATCAGCTTTAATTCTGATGATGCTGGACACATATTTGCATAAAAGTAAAACTGTCTTGCTTAGACACTTGGTTCTTGTTATTGGATGTAATCTTTCACTATGTTAAGAATCTCAAGATATTTCTTAGGTTAGATATGTGCAATTATCATCTCAAAATCTCAAAGACGATTGTACGTAAAATAATAGTTGACAAGGATAATGGGCTAATGCCCCATTACACCAATTACAATACATACTTACTAATTGCATATCTTTTGTTGATCTCTTTAATATCCTCTAAGTCTTCTAATCGACTCATTTCTAGCTTAGACTCTTTAGTTCTGTTTTCCAGAGCCTAGATTTATTGAAAGAGTGAGAAATAAGTCACAAACGTTTGGTATAACAGGGCAGACTTTCTTTCTGTTAATACACTTAGAACTATTGACGTGTATGATAGGGTCAAATGTTAATATACCTTCATAGGGTTATTTAATTCCTCTTCTTCCTTTTCTTTTTTCAACCTTTCCTCTTCTTCAGATGCAAACCTATGAGCTTGGAAGTTTCTTGTTGCTCCATGTTCCATTTCATAATCTGTTTTCTCAGGATCAGTCTATTAAAAGATAACAAAGATAGGCAAAAATTTCTCTTAATAACACATGATTTTGAGTTTACAGATTAAAATACATTTAAAGTAGATTATTTGTGAGGATTATAATTCTTTGTCACATAATGTAAGTCATTAATCATTTTTATTTATTCCAGCATACCTTAAATGTTATCTCTGATAGACATTTGGGACACTTGATGTAAAATCTGTACTTTCTTAGTCCAAGATATGTTTCATTCTTGATAGTTTCCTATAATAGAACAAAAAGAACATTGTTGATTGAGACCAAGCTTACTGAATGATTTTTCAGGATTAAAGACAGATAACTATTCTTAATTAAAAGTCTTACTAATGGAAAAAAAACTTAATGTTTCAATGTTTCAAAACACTGTTTTCAGTCTGCTTACTTGTTATTCCAGAAGAGGACGTGATGGAAATATTGAAGTGTCTGGTTTTGAATTTGCTGGGTTTTTTGCATGACTAATATATCCATAATATCAAACAGATATATCATATGTAGTAAAGGAGCAGAAAAATAACAATGATTTTAATGCCAAGTTGAAATCAAAATGGAGTGAAAATATCATAAGGTAACCTTAAACTACAAAATACTTTACCATTCTAGAGTTAAATTTCCTCCCTTTGTAGATATAATCACCACATGTTTTGCACCTAGGCAGAAGATGTAAAACAGTACCTTAAAGAGGACAAATAAGTGTATGGTTCATCTATAAGATTATTCTCCTTTACTCTCCTTTACACATGGGTGATGTGGTTCTCACATAGACTCCTCCTAGAAGAAGCTGTTGATAAGTATACAAAGGTTGTTTACATGTCTTTACATAACCATTCAGAATGTTTATTTAATATGCTAAGAAAGATACCAGCACAATACAGAATACTATTGTAGAGCTCAATAATAACAACCCTGTTCTGGATTTAATTACATTGAAAAAGCAAGCTACAGACACAAGCTAAAATAAGATGATCTGTTCAAGGCCAAATGTTAAATAACTTAGATAAAAAAATCCTGAGTGAGATATTGTTAACATGATTGCTAGTCTCTGCCTCTTTCCCAGTAGACTAGCAGAGAAAACCATGCCACACATAGCCAAAGCATGTATGTGAAAACTAAAAAAATGCAAGAGTGGTTCTCCACTACGATTATCATAGGATAGTTTATCTCATCAATTCAGCAGCAGATTGCAGATCTTATCTCAGGGATACACAACAATAATTGAATCCTAGATTGGTACATTTAGTTTGCCAGACTTGGTTTACTTTGAATTATTCAATAAACCATTAACAATGATTGATTATTTTTACACTTGGGTGCACAATTCTCTTGTGCAAGTGAACTTTCCAAGGATTCTGGTTAAGTTGTAAACCATGATTTTTTATAGTGCAATTTCAAAGAATCAAAATGGATTATTATGTTCCAGACAGCCACATGCACGTAAAAGCGAAACAAAAATATCAAGTCTCACCTCATACTAAATGGTGCCATAATTCGAATAACAAATTGTCTATCCCTTTCAAGTTTAAGTTTAGGTAGCTTTGTGACATCAAAGTCCGGAGGATAGTATTTCTACAAAGAGGATAAGTTAGAAAATATACAAATTATCAACACACAGGAAGAACAATTGTGTTCAGTTATTTCCCTAACGGGATATCTTAATCTTGCACACAATATTGAATTTAGGTCAGAGATTTCGGACGTCAATGTTCGTAGAAACTTGTGCATATTCGCTCTCATTCCCGGTCCTATACAGGTGAAAGAAGACATCTTCTGCTTCACAGAAAACGGGCGAACAAAACATAATATATAATTGTACGTTCTCACTGTACATGTAATTTTAAGTCAAATTGATAAATACACGTTTATGTAAAGTATTGTAAGACTTTGTAGAGACAGAGCTGATATTAATGATCATTCTTCGAGCGTTTACAGTCCTGGATCTAACATACACCGATACTAAGGTTACTGAGGAAGCCGAAGGATCTTTGTAACTATAAACATAATGATGAGACTCCTTTACCTTAAGCAACTGGCAGAACAAAATTGCATTTGGTGCATACTCACGTTCAGTACTTTTCTTTCAGACATCCTGCTTTACTTGACAAATTACCCTGATAATGATACTAAAACTACGATTGATCTAATATACAGTCTTACAGGACGTATAAAATTACAGTGTCATTAAACGTACACAACCTAGACTGCTGTCGCTGATTTGATGTTGTGACGTTTGTATACTAACGTGAAGAAAGATCTTCAGGACTATTGTTTCTGCCTCTAATTGCAAAAAATAGCCCTGATTGGCTTCGAGGCTAGTGATTCTTGGCTGGTGTTTTATATCTATGGTGTTTACCTTGGTGTTTTCTACAGGGGCGGATTTTAGAGGCAAGGATGGGGGGG
>JANTCA010081686.1:0-14492 GCA_024741275.1 Chironex yamaguchii
TATATATATATATATATGTATACCCCATGTGTATGTTTTCTGAGTCAGTCTTATGTTAATACTTATGCAGTTGATTGCAGTCATTAATTGCATATGTTTATGCATTTCTTATAGTCCTACTTAGTCTATCAATATATAAAGGGTTGATATCTCTCATTAAGGACACCTCCATGGATTTCAACTTGCTATGTCTGTCTTGAGCTATCTGCTGCCAAATGGGACCCAGGTTATGTACCAGGTCATCCCTTCATCTTGTTTGTGGTCTTCCTTTTGGTTTTCTGTACTCTCAAGGTGTCCATTATGTTGTCCTAATGATCCATCTATCATCATGCTGTCTGGCCACATGTCCTACCCCTGTGTATTTCGATGTCTTATTGGCAGCACTGATATCAATATCTCGGTCTGCTGGTGGATCAATGTGTTTGTTCTTCTACCCTGCAGTTTGATTCCCAGCATGATCCGCTTCATTTTCCACTGTGCTACTGCCAGTAATTAGCTTTGGCTTGACGTCAGAGCCCATCTCTTACTGCAATAGGTCATTACAGGCAGGATGTATGCCGAGGTTTTAAAGTTCAAACTATGCAAACAGACGAAAAAAACCCAATGAAAAATCAATAACTTCGACTAACTGGCATAGATCGGCGAAAGTAGATCTGTAATACATAGTTTCTATGCTAGTCTCTAATAAGCAACAATACACGGTGGAAGAGCAAATGTTTTTAATCAAAGTAACTTGAACTCAACACTAAAACAGTACATAACACCAGTCACAATTGAAAAAATTAAACACGAAGTTCCATTTTCAGGCAAGTTGAAGGATGATGCAGTTACTGAATGTCTGATACAACAAGAATGTGCTGATACACCAGCATTTGACAAATTGGTCTTTCCGTCTACACTTATTGGTGCTTTGGTGGCCTACTGGCTCATCATCGCCTTGGTCTTGCCAAGATGCATCTTGAGACCAACTCGTTTGCTCTTGGTGTTGTCATTCAGTATGTCCTTCATTTCCTGTGGAAAATGTGCCATCAGAACAAGATTGTCAGCAAAGATCAGATGTAAGAGGCAATCACCATCGATGGTACCTCCTCTGTCCTCCTAGTTTATCCTACTGATTATGGCATCAGGCAGGGTGTGAAGACTTTTGTTGAGATGTTGTCACCTTGTCTTGCTCCTCTCCAACTTGATCTTGTTGCTGTCCCGATTTAGTTTCAAGCTTGAAGTAGTCCCACTATACGGATCTTGTAGCAAGGGTCAACATTTTGGTTTTCAAGGGCAGTGAACAATGGATCAAACTTTATTGAGTCGAGAACCTTTTAATAATCCACAAAGGCAAAGTGTAGTGGGATGTTGTATTCACAAGCTTTCTCCTGCAGTATTTTTGCGTTCCAATCTCCCATTACCACAAGAATATCTTTCTTGGGTATACTCTTTATTGTCACTTCGAGCTGGTTGTAAAACCTTTTAATTTCATCATCGCTGCATTCCAAAGTTGGAGCGTACGCTTGTATGATTGACAGATTCCTTGGCATTGCATTGAGCCTCATCCATAAGATTCTGCTTGAGATTGGTTCGCATTCCATCACAGCATTTCTGCAATCACAGTGCACCATAAACCCTACTCTACCCACCTTTTTCTTACTGACTCCACCAAACTTTGTGACCTTCTTCAGAGATTGTTACACCATCTCGTTTCTGAAATTTCCAGAACACTCCACTTGTATCTTCCCATCTCGTGCCCTTTTCCCGTCAGCAGACAAGATTCTCACATTCCAAGTCCCAGTAGTGATCTCTTGCTTCGCCACCTTCAGTCTTTGGATATCTCTGCCGCCAGTAACATATTTTTCACCTGACCCGCTCTGGTGGGAGCCAGTGACAGGTGCGGCGGTTGTTGACCCGGCTCCCGATCCGGTTTGGTGATCAATTCCATACTCATCATTGTGTTTCACTAAGCTATAATCTGGTGGCGCCCATCTCCTCTCCAGATATGGATGGCCGTTGGCTCACATGGAGCTCATCCACCCTTTGACAGGTTTTGCTTTTCGTCCTGCTGGATGTCCACACACCCTCCTCACTAGGTTACCATGGTAACCAGGTGGGAGAACCGGTTTAGTCGCTGGTTTAGTTTACATGAATTCAAATTTGCATATGTTGCAAAACCCTGATTCTCGTTATTGTTATACGGGAGGACAATATGGAGAAGAAACCGAGCAATATGTGATTAAAAAGAAGTCGTACAGTGAGCTACAATAAATACACGTTATTTATAAACAACTCGTTTTTGAGGCTGGTCGATTATTTTTCTGGATATGACAGCCTGGCTGTTTAGATTTGGGATTGTTTATCAAAAACCGTATACGATATTTTTTCTGCAATGTAGCCGCAACTGGTAGATGTATGTTAAATCACCCTTACGGGGTAGTTATTGCTTTCTTATAATAAGCAGAAGCTTAGAATATATTTGAGCTAGAGTTTCGTATACCGAATAGGCACACAGTCCCATTATGGTGAAGGGAAATCTAGTGATGTGATGAATGTTGAACAAAAAAAGTGTGTCTGACCAGCAACGGGAAAAGCCAGTTCAAAAAATACTAGGAGGAAATAGGTAACCTCAAGAGCAAATTCATTGACAAATTCGGGTATGAGCCTGATGACAAGCAAACAAGCGAAGGATGTGAAGGATGAATTACACCAACAAGAAATGCTCCTGAAAATGTAAATATTGTATTCTTTCTTCGTGGAAACTTTTGCGAGATAAATATTTTTGAATTATTGGTTTCAAGAGTTCGCTACAGTGTATAAATACAGATACTTTATATTGGACTTTGAGATATAATTTCACGAAAAGAGTAAAAAATGGCGCAGTCCGCAAAGTTCCTCGTGCAAAGATCTTTAAAAAGTACACCTAGGATATTTGCATTATTTGAACTAAAAAACAAGTAGTTTAAGTCAATTTTTCCAAATATCTTTGTCATAATTTATGTTTATACTTAGACTTCAACGAGAAGTGAAAAGACTACTCAAGAGATGACATAAAATACGGGATAAGATAGAAAAATTACGCTGTTGAAATGAAGCTGCTGCATCTGAGGCTTCAATCGGCAAACCATTGGGTGACCAAGGAAAGAGTTCCATCAAGCTGATCTGTTATCAAGAGCGATAGTCGTGAATGCATCTTCTGCTGCAAATGATCATCGCCGTTGTGAGCATCTGTTCCTTCTGAGCGTTCTGTCAAAACGATAGATGATTTGCAACCATCTTGGTTAGTAGTTCAAGCCAGGGAACAAGAGCTGTGTTGCAGACAGAGGTATGCATCGGAAAGGGTAGGCAGGATACAAAAGCAAGGGTTTCTCTTTGACTCTGGCAGTCAAAAACCTATGTTATCCGCAAGCTTGTTGAGCATTTAAAACTGCAGCCTACTAAGCGGAAAGGTTGGGAATAAGAACCTATGGATCCCATAATGTGGAAGGTAATGAGACTGCAAGTAGAGCAAGTGAGTGAAGACGAAGGGGTAGAATGTGATGCCTTTGTTATGGATGACATTTCTAGTATCTGCAATGAACATCTAGAGCTAGTAAAATATGACTACATGCACACAGCAAAAATTTGGTTCTCAGATGTTTGTCAGTTTCAGGAGAATTCAGAAATTGGCATTTTAGTTGGTACAGATTGGTCGTGGAGTTTTCAGGGTGGCACTTTTATGGCACGAGAAGAGCCAGGAGAGCCAGTAGCCATTCACACTAAGCTGGGCTGGGTCCTCTCTGGGCCAATAAAGGGTGCGTCACAAAGTTCTTCTGAGATTCAGGGTGTAAATTTGATTTTACATTTCCCCTCAGACGTCTCAGAAACTAGTAGTCAGGAAGAACAGTTAGGCAGAGAAATACACGGACTCTGAGGCTTAGAAACCCTAGGAATTAAAGAAGAGAATGAGATTCATGAAGAATACCTTGACACAATTCAACTTAGAAGAGAGAGGTATTTGCTAAGGCTACCTTGGTAGACCGTGCATGCTTTCCTTCCATCTAATTCTCCTGTTAACCTTAATAGGTAGAAAGGACAGTTGAAGAAGTTGAGGCAAGAACCAGATATATAAAAGAGCTATGACAGCACTATCAAAAATCGACTGCAAGAAAACATCATACAAGAAGTAACTTCATGGAAACATCTGACAAAATTCGTTATTTTCCTCAAGCTGTAGTAAGAGAAGATGCAGAGGCAGCTAAATTCAGAGTAGTTTTTTATGCTTCTGCAAAGGAGAAGAGTACAGTTATCTCTTTGAATGATTGCCTTCATGTTGGGCCTCCACTCAATCCATTGCGTTTTAAAATTATGATTAAATTTAGGGAGAATATAATAGGTATTGTGTCAGACATTGAGAAAGCATTTTATGGTTTTGTTCAAAAAGCTCTGTATTAGAAATTTAACTTGGGACGATAAACTGCCCGAGGATATGCAAGACGAATCGCAGAAATTGGTGAATGATTTCAACAATGTAGGTACAATTTCAGTATCAAAGTGCCTATGTAGTAAAACCTCAGATGGAACAAATGGTCACTACTTGCATGGATTCTGTAATGCCATTGTTGTGCAATGATATACCTAGTGCATGAAACAGAGGATGGAACATTTCCTGAACTGATTTGTGCCAAGACCGGGGCTGCCGCTTGAAAGCATTGAGCATACCAAGGTTAGAGCTTACGTCCCCTAAGATTTTGTCGCCTCTTATGCAGCTGCATTAGACGTGCGATTGAAAGACTGCCTTTTGTTTGACTCACATTGAGTCAAGGAAGAAACAATGTTGGGTTTTCACGCAAATCTCCAACACCGTTGTTCCCCACTTCTAGTTTTGTACTTGGTTTGTACTTTATTCTCTAAAAATGTGATTTGATGCAAAGCAGTGAAGATGTTGCAACCGTACGCACTGCATGTGACTGCAATTCGTGAATATTTGCATTAAAATGATTGGTTGTTAGGTTCCTCGTCTTAGATCCGACGATTTTGTTAAATTATAAAAGAAACGAATCCATGTGTTTTAAGCAAGAAGCAAGAAGGATTTGGAAAAATTGAAGATCACGTTGTCTTTTTGTTGTTCAATCTGTGTCAATAAAAGCAGCGATCTGGTAAAATCAGCAGGAGAAATTTTTGTATAATTTCAATAAGTTATCACATAATTTCGGTTCACCACAAGATCACCTCCGCCATTCTGTAGAAGACTAACTGTTATAAAATAAGTGAAAAGTTTCTTAGGATGCAGTATTTTGTTAGCCATCACGTCCTCTATTTGCGTCTACCCACCAAGCAAGTGTTTGCTTTATTTGAACAGCTGGGGTCTGTCAAAGACAAAACTTTTATGACATTCATATTCTTGAAGTCTAATCTTTGAGGCGCTTTTAAGAGGATAGTAATTTTCGGTCGTTTGCATGAAGCTTGTCACGGTTTCTCATCTATGAATCGTGACAGTTTTGTATGTGTAATGTCAATTGCCACTAAGATCATTGAAACTGAGAAACAAATTTTAAGTAAGCTAACAAGACGTTTCTCAGAGCTGAGTCTTTGAAATTTCGTGATTTGCTAATTTGATCACTTGAAGATTATTTTTGTCGATTATTTTTGAAGATTATTTTTGAGGATTCTTTTGAAGATTAAATCTTTGCTAGTAAAGATAAAGAATGCAGTATCATACGGCTTGACCTTGTAGCATAGGAGTCTATTGTCCGGTATATCCCCCGAGATATGCACGATCGTCTCATTGTTTCTCACTCTTAAATATTTTCTCTTAAGCAGAGAGCGTTGAATAAGAAGGCCTGGGACGTGGCTATGGGCTGGAAATGCTTGTTCAAGAGCCTGCGGAAGCCGGCGTTTGGTTGATAAGAAAATTAGTGTCAGTGAAAAAGTTTCGTGCTTGTAAAATGTTGGAAAATTATTTACTGATATCAAGTAGAAATGTTTTTCGAAGACGATTTATGGGGAGAAAATTTGAAACTTTTGTTCCGTGCTCTTTGTATAAATATTAAATTCGGTTATCTATTCTTGGAGAGCAAATTGGAAGGAATGAAATTTTTGCAGATCTAACAAAGGGAAAATGTGAACGATGTTTAATTACAATCAAGGAAGCAGGCAACTCATCAGTTCATCACTACCTCGAAAGGGAAATACATCTGTTCTTAAGTACTAATTTCGACCAATCCGCCTAAAACATAATCGTAATTGACTTATCACGTTCCTCAAATTCCTAGGCTCTGTCACTTGGTAATGGTTAGAATATGGCCCTTGGATCTATGGTGAGTTCAAAAGCCGTTAACACAATCATTCGTGCGTTTCCACTGAGCTTTAAGTATTATGTCTTATATTAATCGAGTTTCCTCTTTGTATGTTGAAAGATTATGAGAAAGTAACGCATATGTACTTTAACAACACAACAAAGACGCCATACAGTTATTCCTTTTTGTATGTAGTACTGGCCGAAATAAAACTTCTAAGTTCGAAATAAGTTCGGTTTATGGATAAATGACCTTTGTTTTCGTATTGAGTTTCGTATTGAGATTAAGGTAACGGAAAATTCTATGGAGTGATTAGCCCCGGATAAATTATCGTACATTAAATTTCTTTCGTTTGTTATCCAAGCATGCAAATGCTGACACCTAAATGCACAAGGATAGTCGTTTGCAAGATTGCCTCTTTCGCAATCCAGAACCCAAACATTTAGTGTTATTACGTTGGCTTACTAAAGATATGCAGATCAAACATCCAATGGCGACCAATTTCAGGTGATGTTCGTTGGTAAATCATCTTGAGCTTGGGAGAAACTTTCAACAATTCTGCTTAGTGGGGAAACATACCATTTAACTGTTGGTCTCGCCATGTTGCAAACATGTGGAGAAACAACGAAACAGAATGATCTGAAAACAATCATTTTAGCAAATTTTGTTGTAAATAGTATCTGAAAAACCACGATGAAAGATCCTATTAAAGTAAATAAAATAAATAAACAATCAGACAGTTCAAAACATATCAAAACATGCTTCCTGTAAATGGTGAAACTGTGCTCTGATGTTTAATAGCCTGGCAAAACGTGAAGCTACAGGATTTGATTAGTGTAATCATCCAATTAATTGGATAGAAACGCCTGTATACATTCATCCAATAAATTGGAATGATTTGCTGTAAGATTCTCTCATTTTGTCATGCATTCTGAAGATGTATTGCTGCAGCAGTTGTAGTTGCTATCATAAATAGAAAGCGACAAAGGAAACCCCAGAAAAGGCAAAGCTCAGTTGGGGTTTAGCTATGGTCAAACCGACGTAATGAGCTAGGCGTTGGCAGCGCTCGTTCAGAGGTGTTTTGGGTTGAAGACGACAAGTTTGTAAGTATGTCATCTGAAAATCTTGATGTACTCCTAACCCTGGCTGAATAAGAGAAAACATTCCCTACTTGCATATCCGTAACGGTAGAGGTTACGTCCCAAAGGTTTGTTTGCTCCCTCCATAATTCGATGAAATCTTCAGTGAGCTCAATACGTTGGGTTTCAGCAGCCATCATTGCCCCGAAAAGGCAAGTGGGCTCAAGAAGAGGCAGAAAAATACTCAAAATGTTTCTCTTATATCAAGAAAAGCAACAGAGATTGGAAAGGATCAAAGAACAATAAAAAGAGTCACTACAAGGAAAGAAAGCAGAGAGAGAAGATGGTATACCAGCTGCGTTTATTTAAGCACTTGATGGTGAAGCAAGGAAACAGTTTGTTGCCCTGTGTATGCAAATCTACAGGGACGGCACATGGCCAGAGGACTTTTGCAGAATTGTGATGATACCATTAGAGAAAAAGAAGAATGTCACACGCTGTGAGGATCACCGTACCATCAGCTTAATTTCTCATGCGTCCAAAGTGCTTCTCAAAGTTCTAACCACTTGACTGGAGAAGAAGGGAAATGAATGGATTGGAAGAGACGAGTTAGGATTCAGAAGAGGCTGTAGAACCAGAAAAGCCATTGCAGAACTGCGTGTCTTGTGTGAAAGAGGCATCGAATTTCAGCAGAATGTGTACGTGTCTTTTGTTGACTTTGAAAATGCTTTCGATCGTGTCAATTGGTCAAAATTGATGGAATTCCTACAGAAGATTGGCGTAGACTGGAGAGACAGAAGGTGATAGCAGAGCCGTACTTGAAGCAAACGGCTTCTGTCCGAACAAGGTCAGGTGTGACAGACGCAGCAGTTGTTAGAAGAGGCATTCGTCAAGGATGTCTCGTCTGACCTTTGCTATTTAACATCTGAGGCCATGCTAAGGGAAGCACTTGACACTGTTAATGATGAAGTTAAAGTGGGTGGAGAAGATTTGCAGACGATCAGGCAATGATAGCAAGCACAGTGAAAGGATTGCATAAAACTATGGCGTGTGCCCATAAAGTTGTGAATGAATATGGGATGTTGATTAGCATCAAGAATACGAAGGTGTTGAATTCAGGAAGACAGCGGAAACAAGCAAACGTCACAGTTAGAAGGTCAGCAACTGGAGCAAGTACTTCAGTTCAATTACTTAGGCAGCATCATATTGGATGATGGCTACTGTGAAAAGGAAAAGGCAAGAGTGGCAAAGGCAAAGACAGCTTTTGATAAGTAGGAGAAGATGTTCAACACCGTTCTTGACATGCAGGTAAGGAAGAAAATGAAGCGTTGCTTTGTCTGGAGTGTTCTGCTCTATAGAGCCGAGACCTGGACTATGAGGAAAACTGACAGGAAAAGAATTGATGCCTTAGGGATATGGATTTGGAGAAAAAATGGAGAGGATAAAGTGGTCAGATCGAGTCAACAATGAAGCTAAATGTTAAGGGTTGGTGAAGCTAAACTGCAAGTAGCTGAGACAGTTCACATGAGGAAAAAGAGCTGGGTAGGTCATGCTTCGAGACATGACAGTCTGTTGAAGGATATCCTCGAGGGATGTTTAAAGGCAAAAGACCAAGAGGAACAAAGAGAATCATGATGATGGATGACATACAAAATGCGAGGAGGTATGAAGAGACGAAGAGAGAGGCAGAGGTGCGGGAGGTTTGGAGGAGATAACATGTGGGACCTGCCGAAGAGGGACGTAACAACAAAGAACACAATAAAAAAAGTTGGACGAATGTAGAGCCCGTTCAACTTTGATTTTACATTATCCCTTTTTCTGTGATCCAATTAACTGAATCGATTTAAATGGATAGTGTATTTCTGCCTTTACTCATATGTTACAGTGTTGTTGTGTCGCTAAGGACAGGATTCCTGTCCCCTTAGGACTGCGGGGTATGGCAGCTTCCAACGAGACCTTGAGTGTGCAAGAGCAAAATTTCACGATGCACATTAGTACAAGTGTGCACTTTTAAAATTGCGAATTTGTTTGTAACAATATGACACAGTCCACGACTACACCCAACCTGCCACACGCTTTGCCAGCTGTGCAGGGCCATTTTCCAATAGACATCTCGAAGGGGGTCTTATATGAGAGGGGTGAAGGGCTTATTAAATTTTCTGAAACATGCCAGTTAAATTTTTTTAAAAAATTCTTTCTTTTCAGAATAAAAGAAAACAATTTAAGTATAAAAGTTAAGCTATAGTCTGTACGATTGATTTGGTAAAACAATTTCTCACTGATTATGAACTGGCCAGGGGAGTCTCAGTACGTTTTGATGTGAATTACAAAGTGGAATTTATAGCAAACAACACAAAATAGATAAAAGGAAACCTGGTGCCCCAAAGGATGAGAAATGTTGCACGATAAGGACGATTGGAAAGGGCTATGTATTATGACCGAAAACCAGAAATTTTTTTAGTTGTTCCAGTATATTGCATACACAGAGAACCAAAAGTATGCCCAGATATAGAGGATAAAACTGTTAGAAAAGCAAACTGGTCTCGAACTCGTTGTACTTTTTTAAGATTTTTACTCGCTGTAGATTGTATATTTTAATCAGTAATTCCTTTATGAGCATTTAATTTATCATTGTCAAATGCATGAATTTTTGTCGTAACTTGATAAAACGCCAATGGGAATCTCAGATGGCTAAAAGTAACATGTAAGCAGTGGCCTCTTAATCGAGGGGGGGCTTATTAACAATTTGTAGTTCTAGGGTGGGGGCTTATTAGTGAGGGGCCTTTTAGAGGGAGGCTAATTTGAGGATTTAACGTATTACAGTTATAGTAATTCCCCCTAACCGGGTGTGGACTTAACTACTGTTCAGGAAATTGTAGTTTGTCCGCAGGAAACAAACTATATATCAACAACTGCTGTGAACTGAGGGATATTTAAAGTAGTTTTTTATTAGCGGGTGTGGTTCAAAGATTTTACCTGTCACACCCTTAAGGGGCTTTCCAAGTAAGCTAGCCATCCTACGGTTATAATGCAAGACCGCCGGTGAGCAAGAGCGATATGATTATAGCGTGCTGTTTAATAATTTCAGAGGCATCACAATTAATACATAATATGATAACGATAATATAATATAATAACGATAAACCCCAAGAAAGTTTTTGAATCTTGAAATTTGAAACATTAGGGGCCTTCCTCTGCAATGCAAATCTTTGTCGGTATTCAAATTTCTCGGTTTCAACCGTAGACATTGCCGCCTTTAGTTATGAAATTAAAGTGATTTTTACCATTAGGTATTGTGAGCATACACGTGATTCCTCCTGGAACGGCCGGGAGATTCGCATTGAAGGCCAACTCCCGTAGCTCCCGCAAAGTTTTTCCCGAGCTATTTTTTTGTGGTAGTTTACATAACTAAAGGCTTAACTTGTGCGTTTAGTGAACAAGTCATGTTTTAGCGAAAGCCTGGACTGGTTATCGGTATTTTGTACAGATCTAACTAACTCAAGTTGCAAATAGTGCACTCCAAATTGAGACAGCTTATAGGCTTTGACATTTGGGTCTACACTATTAGCAAAAGTTTAGTGGATAAATGAATAACATGATGTTCACTGTCCCCAGTGTATGACTTAAAATGTTTTCGTTGTTAGCATATTTTGTCTTTCTTATGTTTACATTAATTCATAAAGACAATAACAGGATTAAATAAACATTTGTGTTTGAACGTATCCATTTTGCCTCATATGCCACTAAAATTTTCGGTCCGCATAACTTTCCCTCATTGTCACCCAAATCTCTCGCATTTCAGGAGCTAATCTCCCTTAACACTGCGAAAAAATTATCATATGTATGTGGGAGTACCACCAGCGTAAGAACAATATCCAATTTCTCCTGCTGAGTAAAATCTATCGACAATTGGATATTGTGTTTGTGTCATCGACATTTATTCCAGATAACTGATACGTCTCAAAAAGGAGAGGTTAGTAAAATAGAGATGGCTGATATGCAGTTTATGGAGATGAAGGTAAGCACATAAAATGCAGGGGATTATATGTTTCGTCTGTCATACTGCTGTATGTAGTGATAAGTTTTGTCATCACTTGATTGCAGGCGAGTCAAGAATACAGTTATTCTTTTGTTGTACGTTCACCGTGTCGTCGTTATCCAAGGTACCTTTTTCAGACTCTGACTTTGGCTGTCAGTCGTTTGTAGTTTTCTTTGTTGCTGGCAAAAGAAATACGATTTGCCGCCCTTCTGTCCACTTCTTCTGCCAGTACTTTATGGAAAAAACCGTTGCCGTCCTCTAGCTCTAGTACCTTCAATTCTATCTGTGTCAACCTCCAGTTTTATCTCGCGCATGTCCAAAGACACTAAATTGTAGACATGAGATGCAATGGTACGAACTTGCAGTGTACATTCCTGTCACTAGTAATGTTGTATGGCATTTGTACTCAGTATGGTATTTAATTTTCTTTGGAAGGTACAAGTTCCGACGATAGGCATGAGTACTAAGTACCGTAGGTATTAGCCACTGCTTAAGAGTTGCGAAGTCGTTCAACATTGACAGTAGATAATATAGGCAATACTGGTAATACAAATGCCATACTGTTATATTATCAGTTTATTGCCGTAGAGGTATCTTTTAAGCTTCCTCTGTCTATCGTAGTTTTAAAACGAAATTAAAAGAAAACCAGCGGCGTGGCCAGAGTAAATAAGGTGGAGGGGCAAGAACTTGAGGGGACTTGGGGCTCCACTCCCATTAAAATTTTTGAGGCCATGCTTTCATTTTGGCTTAGAAAGCATCTCCCAATGGTTGCCACTAGTTATAAGGACCTTTGATGATTTCGTGACATTTATACTATAAAAGAGTGGTGAAGGAATTCTGAGGACCATCAGTCATCAGAAGTGAGGGGGGGTCATTTGCCTTCACATATCCCCCTCTGACTACACCATTGAAGGAAACTGTATTTGGGCGTAATTATTGCACGTATTCGTATTGCAAGTTCAAGGTACTGCGCTGGAGGTTAGATCCGTTACGATAGATTTCGGGGAGAAGACAGGGAACACAGCAATGAGATCCTTTAGTCAAATGATTACCATAAATCCTCCAATTTGCCCCCTTTAGGCTTATTTCTTTTTGACATATTTGGATGGGGGCTTATTCGAGGGAGGGGCTTATACGAGGGGGCTTGTCAAACACCACTTACAAATTTTCAAAATTTCTTTCTTTTCATGATAGAAGAGAACAATTTAAATGTAAAGTTAGTAAGTCTATAATCTCTACGATTGATTTGGTAGAATAATTCCTTCCTTCTGATTATAAAATGGCCAGAGGTGTACAAGTACGTTTGAATATGAATTACAAAGTGCAATTTACAGCTCCAATACCAGGACATCATATGTAAGGAAAGTTAGTGTACAGTAGTACATTGTGTATATTTTGAGGACTTTCAGACTGTCTTAAAAAAAGACTGCCCATCATAGTACCATAACCATACGACCAGAACGGGATTGCACTGAAAAATAAATGAAATTTGTAATGAATAAAATAAAGAATAAATATTTAAAACAGCGATATTTAGATCTTAAAATCTGACCGTTGCTCAAGAGATAGTAGCTTTGGTCTGGATCTGCCACTGTCACTGCTTGCAAGCTTATTACCAGCATATTAATCCATTTTGATTCCAAAAAGGCCGAGAAATCATGAAGTTACATGGTTACGTAAGATACTATAAATTTGTTGGTTAATCTTAGGATTCCACAACCGATAGTAGCCTTCTCTTCCATGCTGAAGGGAAACGAATGCTCGATCGTATCGTTATTCATGGAACGACCATTTTTGGAATACTACGCGATAATTGATTCCCTTTGATTTATGTGAATAAGTATCATTTATAAGTTTCTCTCCCATTAACTAAAATATATAAAGCATTTCTGGTATGGCGTCCAGTCAACTTCTGCCGATAATAGTGTCAGTTCCTGCTACTGATACGGTTTACCGTTTTCAAGATGGCTGGTCCTTAAATTCTTGGAAATACGCCGTAAGTCATCATAACTTCGAGGCAAACTTTAGACTATTTTGTCAATGATGTCATGAAATTTTGTTATATTTTTTGCCATAGGAGCTCGGGTTATCAGTCGAATGCAGCGATACGGTGGCTGATGTAAATGAAGAAACTGAAGAAACTCAGGGTGGCAAGTCACTATTAAATGGAAAACCTTCGCTCAGTGGTCTTCAGTATCGAATTGATGACACTCCGAAGTGGTATCTCTGCGTTCTACTTGGTTTTCAGGTACACGAATATCAAATTAATGGAATAATTTTGTTGTTTCTTGTCATTCTTATACGTCTAGTTATTAATTCCCCGAGAGGATTCTATTTACCACCATGCTATGTGCTTAGGCTAAAGGCCAATAACCTACAAGGTAAAAACCTCGCAGTTTATTTCGACGATTCACCATTCGTCTTATGTTAGAGTACCCGAACTGCTGAATTTGAACCCTCCACATTTGTGCCGATAACGTATGTGATATGATGCACTATTTTATTGCCATTTTAGTGCTCTAGGATACTAGTGATTCAAACTTTTCAGGAACCGTGGCTATGACCAAAGGGAGTATAAAGTTTTAAATGATTGGCGCGACTACTAAAAAAATTGCGTATGACTAAGGTCTTATTGGTTAAAAGTTCGGAGATGAATCATTCCCTTGTTTACACAAGCCCTTCGAAAGTTTGGCCTCCCTTTTTTATGGGACAAGGATACATGCTTTAGGGAAAAGTAATTTTCAGCTTTCTGAAATCGGCTGGCTGTAGAGATCTAGAAAAAAGGTCTTTAGTGGCAAAAGGGAAACGATATTTCCTAGCTTTACCATTAATGTCTTTTCACAAAATAGTCTCCTTGCTTATTGGGGACAGGCATATAAACATATATATGTACATTTATATGTATAGTATATGTATGTGCATATATATATAATATATATGCATATGTATAACGTATATGCAAGGCCCACGCAACGGTTTGAAAAGTGGAGGGGCCACACGAGTTACTATCTAAGGAGGCGCCACCATGGTTGGCGCTGACGGGCCAGAAAATTTTTGAAAATCAGGGTGTCTAGAAGGGCTAAAAATGAACTCTTTTTCATGTTTCAAAGGTTA
>JANTCA010081697.1:8746-35781 GCA_024741275.1 Chironex yamaguchii
ATTATTTTTACAATGCCTTGAAGAAAAAAGGAAGAAATGACGTTTGTGACATAGCACTAATTGTCGCAGAAACGTAGCAATCAACCGTAGACAGAAGTAAACAGCTCAAATTTAGAAATCACCGACCAAATGACTGCAACGAGTAAACATTTGTACTGTTTAGTAATTATCATTAGTCTATCAGTTGTGTTCGTGTACTAATGAGCAAAAATTTAGTAAAAAGCCTGTAAATTTAAGCCAAACTAGTCACCTATATAGCAAATCTGATAAATTTGCATAGGAAAAGATAACCAACACACAGAATACTATAAAAGGATCAAAGCAGGCAAAACACGTACACAAACTGTTGTGTGGATCCGGCAGGACACGGCATGGAGACATTTCATTACCCCCTTTCTTTCCACGCTAACACAGGCTGACAGAGGTAACAAGCTTTTTCGAACGTTTCGCAAATTGTCTAAGGTGTTAACAAGTGGTAGGTTCAAGTCAAATCGAGTAAGCTGAAGAAAAAGATCCGACTTCTTGAATCGATAAGCAGATTTGCTATCAACACTTGAATATAAATAGAAAGAATTCTGAATAGTAGCAGAGGAAAATGGAGAAGGTAAAAATAGTGGCTGTACCATTCTGTGGCAACAGTTTTTTGAAAATATTGAGGACCAATACTTCTACATCAAAGGGAAAATCAGAGAAGAATAAATGTCAGAACAAATTGCATCTGTTTAAACATACTCATAAACTCGTCTTAGAAAATGATGAGTATGATGGCAAAAGTAGGGCGGTAAATATGGTTCTTGGAAATATTTAGCTGCTAATTACCATTTCGCTATCGAATTCCTGGAAAAAACATACAGACATATGAATACAAAACAGAAGCAATATAACACGAATGCAGATATAATCAATATCACGGATCTGATGAAGACTTTCAGTGATATTGGACTGAAACAGTAACAAGGAGATGTTCAAGCACATGAAATGGTAAATTGATAGCCGAAAACACATTCTTCTCTCATGTCTATTTCATTCTGATGGCATTTGCAATCTTTAGTCCAAACAATTCTATGAAAAGTTCTGCAGTGCATATTTCAGTTACAACAAGGCTGTAATTTTTGTGAAAATTGAAACAAAAGAATGATTTTCAAATGTTTTATAACAGCTCCCTGGACTCCTTGATCTCAAACAGGCTTGCAAAAAATGTCAAACTTTTATTACAAAGAAAAATTCTAAATATGCAAAGTTCTAACCTTCAAAGCCTAAGTAGCCTAGTCTAGGTAGCTCGTACGCATGTGGTCAGCTATACATCACTGCTTCCATCTGGGGCCATTAACCATTAGTAAATATCGGGAAATATGTTTGTCAACTATCTTACTTTGATCCATTTGCAAATACAACATACTTTCACGATTCTTGAAAGCAGAAAGGGCTGGTGGGAAAGGCGCCAGTGTAGCTTCTTAAAGTCTTGTATTAACAAACATAAAGCTAAAAAATTGTGAGCACTGATAAGCATTGTACAAATAAACATGTACTGTTCTAACAAACAAAAATTGAAAACATAAAGTAACTATGCAAAGCTTATCTGCATAGGGATTGTACAAAGGTGAACTCTTAACGGGCTTCTGATTTGATATCTTACAAAATCAGTTCGTGTATCGATAGCAATGACGTATATCTGACTTAATGAATCAAACTGGGCATTTTTAATTCCAGGCAGTCCGAAGAAACCACATATTTCTGTTCGTACAAAAACAGGAACATTCCTAACACCAATGTAACGTGTTTAATTCCTTGCGAAAGAGCGATAAAGTTCATATGATGACCAATATAGTGCCTTGTGTACTTTTACTAAAGGCTGCTTTCATCAGAAAGACCCTAAGATTTGATTGCTTATGGACGTTTGAACAATATCGTAGGTAAACATAACATGGCAATCTGATGGGCATGCTCAATCGACTTAAAAATTGAACATAGCTTGCTTACTTATACATACGACCGCCTCCTTTCGATTCCAACAATCATAAAGACCAAGCCTATGAATAATGCACTCACTCCTGCCCAACCAACAATGTATGACCAATCAAGACTATAATATCTGTTGTTGTAATATTTGACGTACGTTGATAGACCAGCCACAGCGAGTGAAGCTAAGGAAAAAAGGAAAACACATCAGACACATTAATAAAAGCTAAATGCACATTTTATCGAGTAGTCATATTGTTGTCAGTCTTGATTACACAGTCCTACAAAATTTCTGGTAAGTTACCCACTTGTACTTTAACATTTGGTTGTAACACTGCAAATCTCAAGCTTCCGGACTCGCAAACAACTTTTACATTCCCATCTCCAAGAATACAGGATGATATCCCATCAAGTATTGCTTTTCACTTTTGCTTAGTAAGAAACCAAGAATCTTTGGGATGAGTAGATCGCTGTCTTTGTATGAGACTGTCATGTATTTTATATTTTCATCGCCATCAAACATCCTGTACTGCTAGAATAACACACTGATACACACCTCTACCTTTAATAGCAATACCTCCAATGACGTTTTCCATTAGAGTCCTCATGTTTCCCATGACTATGAAGATGTTATCCAAAGCTTTTCATACTTGGCCTGTGGCCACGCTTCTCGATCCAGGCCTGGTTCCTCACCTGAAGATGCTGTTTTTGTTGTTCCAAGCAACAACCAAGGCGACGTGAACTGTTGCAGTTTAAATGGTCTTTCATTGTACAGTCACAGCATCTCTATTCCCGCAGTCAAACCCTTTTAGCAGCCTCCTATAACATGCATCGAATAGGTGGGGCCTATTCCGGACCTCAGAGGGAGATTCGTACTAATTGTGTGTTGTATGATAGAAAACAAATAGCTCAAATGGAAGAGAAAAAGATCAAAAGACGTAAGAAAAGATGATCATGTAGAAGTCTAAATCTACAATGTTGGATTTGACACGATAACTGACAACCAGTAAGCAAGATTACTTTAGAGAGAATGATTAAGTGTTCGAAACAGCAGATTTTGGATCCTACCACAGTATTGCATGCTTTTGTAACCATATTTCTTGTATTTCCAGCTGCTTGTGAAAAAACACACAACCAAACACACACACTCTCTCTTTCCGTCTCTGAAACATACCACACAGCCATGCGTGCTCACTCACACTTACTCGCATCCACTCCCTTACAAACCCTCATTCTCCTCTCTTAATATTTATTGCATAGGAAATGAAGAGATGTGGTTACAAAACCCTGCAAAACTGTGGTGAGTAAGTGTAACTGAGCGCGCATGGCTGTGTGGTATGTGTGACAGACGGAGTGTGTGTGTGTGTTTGGTTATGTGTTTTTTCACAAGCGGCTGGAAAGGCAATGAAATACAAGTATTAGTTATGGAAAGCAAGAAAAACGTGAGAAAGAATATTTTGATGTAATAAAAATCGGTTCGATTTTTGAACTTCATGACTCCAATGTTTAAGTCTGGTTTTATCAAAACAGAATTTATTCCATATCAATAAACGAAATGTCCATCATGATAGCGTATTATAACTAAGATGATGTACATCTTCATAAAAGCACTAGGTAGTCTGATACCTACCACAGTTCAATGTTGTCTCTTATCTGCTAATTGTACTGATATTCAAAGATCACAATGAGTTCACGTCTTTAAATACTGGTTACCTTACATGTTATCTGTTTTTTTCGTTAGATTTGAAGTTAATTTTACCGTTAGACAATTTCTAATGCTCCTGTTTCTCCAATGGAAACTTAAATTTTTTGTAAACAAACATTACCACTAATATGTTTCGAACTTTGACTTTATGTGATAGAGGAAACTTTAAGAATCCTCCATTTCCTTCAACCTGACTAACATTACATTCACTATTACTATATTCAGCATCATTAGTTACCCACATCGTAATTCAGGAAACGTCTCAGGTTACATAGAATGAAACTCAACGTAGACACGCAAACCTTACTTCGTTTGTTTTCCATAATCGAATTACTGCCTAACTTTTCTTCTGATCAAGTGTCGTACATGTGATATTTGAGAGCAGCCGTTTTAAACAGTCTTACTAGCTATTTAATTCATCGCTTCCTGGAAATCGTCTGCTATCAGGAACTATTCATTTATGAGACAAATTAAGCAGTACTGAATTATAACCGCGAACTGCTTTACATCCCAGGCAAAGCAGATAACGTATATCAGACTGTATCTATCTAATAAAGATTTCAAATTGTAATTTTTACAGTCTTGTTACGGAGAATATGATATTTCTGCAAAGTTTAAAACCGCAAGGCCTTCGCCCTTGGTTGGAAATATGTACACGACATATCATTAGCCTTGTGATTTTACAGTCTTGATTGAGTGGGATCTGATCTCTGCGCAGAGTTTTGACCTACGAGTTGGCATGAGATAAAATGACTGTATCTAAGAAACATTTAATGATTATTTGCCTTGTACATGATCAGTAGTAGCTTAACATAAAAACATAACGACACTTTGCTCACTGCAAGGACCGAACAATTTTGTTTTCCTTCCAAACATACTTGTAATAGAAGTACAGCTTTGTCATTTAAATCACCACCTTGCCTCGATTGCACGTATTCCCCAATTGTATCTGCAGAATCAGCCTCAAATTGAGTAGATGGCTCTGATGTTGTTATTTCATTCCATTTATTAACAGATAATGGGTTTAATGAGGAGAATATACCCTTAGCAGCAACTAGTTAGTACGGGGTATACTTATAAATTAGTAATTCTCACAAGCAGATAATTGTCCAAATTCAGTACTAATGGTAAAGCAAAATTCTTCTAACTATTAATTAAAACAAACATGTTTCTTAGCTATAGCAATAAAATAGTAGAACAATTTTTTGGCTAATTTTAGTGTTGTTAAACATTCATCCGACTGAAAACGAAAAGTGGTAAGGATCATGAGTAAACCCAAGTTGTGGAGTTGTTTTACTGCTAAATGCCACCCAGACAATGAATTCAAGCTGGAAGGCGGCCATTAAGTCAATGTCATTAGTATCTACTGCAATAAAGTGTTTATGCAATCAAACGTTGCAAATCTGACATGACATCAAGTTTCTGTCACAATTATTTTCAGCATCTATGTTGTGTGAACTCCAGCCCAGACCCCCACACAGCTCCACAGATCACCTTGGTCTTGGACGATATTGTTATTGAGTTTTGGTTATTTTTGACTACCTTGCCAAATTGTACTGCTCAGTGAAATGTAAGGCGCCACAAAGACTTAATTTACTTGCTGTTTTTGATCAAATGGCCATGCACTTACTTGTAATAACCTGAAATATGCAAGAGAAGTTGCCGGGTGATTTTCCGACAAACCATATTATGCTGGAAATCACTGCATTTAATACATGACAGGCACAGGAGAGATGCATCAGTGCTATTACGGCCACCAACTTCCCTGAAATATAACAGAAGAAAGAAAAATATGTTCAAATATCTTGCACTGGCAAATCAACAAATCTAAATAAACATTATTACAGTGGGTGCATCGATTCCAACTTGTCAAATAACAGAGAATATATCCAGTATAGAAAAGTAGTCATAAGTACCAATTACGATGAAATACATACAATTCTTGTCTCTCAAGGCACAAAGTACATGCAATTTTTGTATTAAGTACACATTCATAACCAAATGTATTTCTAACTCTAATATCAGTCCCATTATTGATGTAAGAATTAGTAATTATCATACAATTATTGATGGCAAAATTGGGTCTATGTAGACGGCTGGTTCATGCAGATGTATGTATTTATTGAAACTCAGCGACATTTATACAGTATGGATGAAGCTGAGTGCTATAATTAGGTACAAGTGAATCTAAAGATCAACGTAACAAGTAAGATATCAAATAATTATTTCCTTACTGACTTGATGGAAAAGATAGCTCCTTAAGAAAGCAAGATAAACTGACTTATTTAATTTGCAGTTTCAAATGTTCTAAAATCATTACTTATATCAGTAGGTTTAACGGTTTAAAATTCCCGAGAAAATACTACATTCTGTAGAAGTGAAAACAATCGCAAAATTTTCTTATTCATTATCAACCCTACTCATAATAATTAATCCTTTTCGACATGACCTATTTTGTACTTAGTTAAACATTTATGATGTAACTAGAGATTACACAGACACGAGTAAAAAGCCCTGTTAAATCTTTCGTCCGGATAAAGAAAATTATTTTAACCAAGTACCCAGGAAATAAATGGTTATCATCAACTAGTGCAGAATCATAGATTAAGAAGTCTATCATGTCTCAAATTGTACGCTTTATAAGGTACGTTTCTCAAGATCCTTTATCCCTCCATATGCGGACCTTAGTGGTGACAGAGAAGTGGCTACATCACTTCGTGCTTATTTGTTTCTTTTTCCTATGCTGACAGCAGCCATACTTCTGCAAGTTCATAATACATGCTATTTATGTGACTCCTGTGTTGTAGGGAATGAAAAGGCATTTAAAAACTACGATGATCGAAAATCCGTAATAAGAAATTGAAAGGCCCGGGTTTTTCGAAATAGTTGATAAAATTCGTTGCCAGATTTAAATTGGTCAATTAAACGGTGACTAAAAATACAAATTATTATAATCCTATCCAATACTAAATAGCATTCGATTATTCCATACACTAATGACAACACAATTTTATTTTAGACTTACTTGACTGTTTGCTCAAACATAAGCGTAATAGATAAAGGGCAGAGGTAATAAGCAGCAATAACAGATTATTCCTTCTAATATTCTTCTGTTTGTCATTTATTGTGACACCGAACTTATTCAAGCTAATGCCGTTGGCCAATCAATTAAATTGTACAATGAAAAGCGAGTTGGAATTTTACGAAACGACTCGTAGTACAGTACTGAACAATTTTAAGGGAATGATCTAAATTTCTGTCAGCTAAGAAATGCATGTCGGATTAAATACTGTATACTCTTAAAAGATCTTAATGCAGCTAAGCTTAATTTGGAATTAAAATACGGTATAGTCATAATCGAATCAGACAGACCTGGGGAAAATTAACATGAATCATGATAGACATTGTTATCTGATATGAGTGACTATGGTGTTAGTGATGAGCACGCAATGCTAAGTCACACTAATATGCTGCGCACGAATCCTTCCGAATGTCAAACTAGTCAGTTTCATAATCCATTTCAATATTGCTCATAAACAGCATTGGTGACGATAATTACATTTACAAAAAGAAAGCTAAAAAGATACATGTATTATTATATCATTCAGTAAAGTACAATGGATGTGTTCGTGTGGATCACTTTATATCCGTGACATTTAATATCAACTTGAATTTAAAACATAAGGATTTGAGTTTTCACCAGTGTAATGAAACAATCTATATAGAAAGCCTCAGTAGCATGGCAGCAAAGAACTATTTACCCAAGCAGCTACATAATAGGCCATACAACCAACTACACCTGCGATGTACAGCACTTACAGATATTTCTCTCTTCTCCTGACTCTATATTTCGGGGAACTTTTACTACATACAGTATTTATACATATTGTAAGGAAATGGACGTACCAAGGTTTTGTCTCACAAGTATTTTTGTTTGTCTATAGATAACCCATCAACTGTGTCGGAAATCTGCAGCAGGGTTCTCTACAGTTGGCCAGTTTACTTGCCCAGGGCACAACAGAGGTGCAAATAAGGATAGCTGACATGCTAATAAATAAATATTGTGAAACGCTTTACAACTACGAGTTACCTAAACAATATTTAATAAAGTTTGGATGGCTATTTTCTATTTGACTAGATAGCTGTAACATTGAAACAAGTTAACCAAAAACTCACATTTCGATAAAATGCACCAAAGTAATTACACTCAGTTTCGATGAGCAAATGAGATATAAGGTTAAATGCTTCCCGCATCAAGAGCGTGGATGATTTATAAATGTTGCACAGAGTAATAGTTCATAGATAATAAAAATAATTATTCAACTGAGTAACGGTTTTCTTACATGACTTTGAAACTTAGTGAACTGGCTAATTTATAGCAGCAGTAGGCCTACTCACCGAACGGTTACTCGCATGAAAAGTCATCAAGATGTATCAGAATGAAAGGAAGAAAAAAACTCCAAATTTCTTACCAGGTATATCAGTAGAGCTTGAAAATAATCTCTTGCATCCATCAACATTGGACGACCCTTTCGCTTTTCGACAAATATACCATAAGCCCTCATTTACTTCCACGAGTCCTCGTTTTCTGCTCACCCAATAGTTCGTAGAAATACAGATGACGATAAGAATTATTCCTGCAGTTGCTACAAGAAAAGACAAAGCAGTAGCCAAGCGCATCATGATGAATGTGCATATAATCCACTTCCACTTCAACGTAGCCTCACATTTAAGTTGTAGGAATGAAGGTATGAACAAACAACCTGATATCATATGCAGACGTCGGTTAATTTTTTATTTCTTCTGTCTCTGTGTCACAAAGTCTCTCTTCCTGCACAACTATTTCCGATTCCAATTTTAAAATAGGGAGTCAAAGACACACGATGATAACACTATACCTGTAAGACTATCTTAATCTTGACAAGGCTATTTCCAGTGTCGACTTTTTCTGCTGTTATTTTGTGGCACAGAAGTTCGACAGCTTGATCAGTAGAGGTCCACAGCGGCAAGCTGTGAAAGGCATTGTAAATAAAGAACAGCTCTGCTTCTCTCCGTTTGGACAACAGCAAAAATATAAACACTTGTCACAAAAACAGCACGTTATTTTGAGTGAATGTAAATTATGAAATTACGTCTTGACCACAATGACACTGATTTGAGACCTGATTTTAGCAACCAATGTGTACTTCAATGGCACATCGTATTACCTTGCCGATCAGGTTAATAGGATTAGGTGTATCGTATTTTTCTAAAACAATGGCTACAACCAACACTAGGTAACGTTTCACTGCTTTGCCAACGTATTAAAGGTCACGTGAGTTACATGCAAGAGGGAGAGAGAGAGGCAGCTCTTTCTATATAGGGTAATGCAAAAAGGTCCTTTTTCACAAATATAACTTGTTCTAACCTCTACCAGCAAGGAACCAAAAATGCAAAAAAGACTGAGTAAATAGATAATCTTCTACTTGTCCTGTGGTCAGATTCTGCATTAAGCAAAATGATACTTACATTGTTGATCAAGTATCAAGGTATCAAAAAGTTGTGTCATGAATTATATTTTATTGGCTTCGGTGTTTGCGGTTTATTGTTAAGAACCTTCAGGTAAAATGTACTTTTACAACGTGTTTTCTGATTCGTGGCGTTTGCGCAGCCATAAGATAATATCTAAACCGCATATTTTCACAGCAGTATTTCGTAGCTACTCAAGTTACTAAGTGTATAATAGAGGAAAGAAAATGGTTTTCTTCTATGGTCGCTGATATTATGTAGTTCTCTGTTCTTTACAAAAGAAAAAAGTTGCCCTATCACAGTCATCAAACGTTGATTCCATTGAGCCCAGAGCTAGCTTATGGCAGTTCCGTTTATAAAAACAAAACCTAAAATACAACTTAAAGCTAGCATAAACAAATATTAAATTGTACCGACAGAGTGCAACCAGGATACATGTAAACGTTCACTTCATTTCTCTCCTCCAGTCTTAGCGCCCGAATAGTGAAATGAAAACTCGTTCAGCCATCTTGTTAGAAAGACTGCGTGAAAACAGAAATTTATGGTTGAACAGCCACTGTGAAAAACCTTGCAGCTTGATTAACCAGTGACAAGATTGGGTCAGGAGAACGTAACTATTTCCATGCTTCACAAAATGATGATGAAGTACAGTATACACGATTCGTTATCCAAAGGGCATTCCGCTTACATATTATCACAAAAGTACAAAGCTGCGGAAGTTCGATTACAATTACTTTTTATGTTAAATAGTTTATGGTAGATCAAATGTGTTATGGTTGATTCAAATAGGCGCTGAAGGTGGCCTTTTCCATCATGAAGGAAAATCTGTAATCTATTGATAATAAATACAGTTAAGAGTTAAGAAAGGAAGGATGCAAAGTTTTAAACGGACACATTGTAAAAGCAAAACTAATTATTCAAATTTATTTGAACCAAGTTACTCCGATTAATAAGAACTAAGACGACCTCGATTTCTTGTTTGGAGGGTTTGTAGAAGCATTTAACAAAAACAGAAATACGAAAAGCATAAATGATACAACCGACTTGGCTTAGTATTGTAAATGCATCGGTGGTGGTGTTTAAATTGGGGTCATTGGCATACTTTGTGTTGCTTGTTCTCATTATGATGTCTGAGGTTTGAGAATCAACTACTCTCCATTTGCGTTCTGTCAAATGCAATGGCTGTAAATAGATACACGCTTTTATGCATTTGTCCCTTCAGTATTAAACAATTGTCTTCTCGATCATTGCTGTCTGGTCTTGCCATCTGTGCTCCCTTCAAGAAAGTAGGTACATAGATTTTATACTCTTGTGATACGACCGAGCTTCATATTCATTTCTTGTTCCTCCAGGTGCTCTTGGTCCCTCCAATGTCTTCCAAGAAAGAATCCTTTCTTGCTGTGTTAAGTCTGTAACTTGTTGCCTTCAACGACGTAAAGTAACGTGGCTGTCTCACATTTGTTGTGTGCCTTGTTTACAGAAGGTGAAGAAAAGCGAACATAATGTAAGGCTTAATGATTAAGGTTTCCTTGGTGTTTGCAGCTTAAATAGTAGTAGTTAATTGTCGGGTAGGACAGTAGTGAGACGGTTGCAAGGTCACTTGACCCTCCAACTGACGTAACGGGAGAACACTCTTTCCTTTGTCTCGAGATGTCATCTCACTACCTAGCTCCTCGACGAAATCATTTGTAATATTTATCGTTACATTTTCCTAAGGTAAAAGAAGTAGAAGTATCGCAGATAAATATTACGGAAAACAAGTAATGCTTTACATACAGCATCTATAATTCAAGCAAAAACATAATGCTATATCTGCACCTTCAAACATACTCAGGACTGTTCAAGCTTTTCTTTTAACGCATTGCAAAATTCAAATGACCAACGAAGTTTCAAATGTCTCATTTACTTGATCTCTAATGTTCATACCCAATTTAAAAGCTTTGAAACTTGGCGTCTGTTCATTTTTCTGACTTATTTAAAGATTGTTTTGCATTGGTACCAATGAATGGTATGAAAAAATTTCTTAATTGTGTTTCAGCCTTAAAACGATTACGATTTAAGATCCAGTATTTGTTTAACCAGTGTTATGTAAATACGTCTCTCCGCTGTTAAACAAAAAGAGAAACCATATGTTTATAGAATGATAACAAATTAGCTTAACTATCTAATATTTTAAAAAGTACGAAAGTACTAAACACAATCATGTGACCCATGGACTCCTGCAGGTGACCAAGACAGCGTTTGTTAATGCCACAGGGATGTATTCCTTGCATTTAGACTGCAACACAAGTGTGAACTAAAGTGAGCAAAAACTGGAAGCAACAAACGCGGTGTAGGGACTTCCACTGGCGAAGTTGTAATGAACTTGTTATCAAAGTTTAGAAAGTAAACAACAAGTATGCAATTATGTTTACATTAATTAACCTCCCACCTTAAGTTGTGAAATATGAACTTTAGAAATTTTTCAAAGATTTCATAATGCTTAAGAATGCCTGCTTTAGCGTCAATGTCTCTTATTGGAGTCGAGGCACACAAATAGATGGAGGCTGTATTAAGAAATATTAGCCATTAAATGACGTAAATTTTCAAGAAAAAAATTCCTTTAATTCTTTATTTTAATAATCGGACTGCTAATATTTGTGGAGGATTTATAGCTTATACTATATAAGAAGCTAAAAGTAAAAGCAAGAGAAATTGTATTATAAATAGATGGATGTATTTGTATGTTGATTATTTTAATATATTACTCTAACAATAAGGATTGATTTCTTTAATATAGTCCACAACTCTTAAAATTTGGTTGAGCTAGCGCAATTAGGATTTATTGTTGTAATATACGACCCACCGAGCCGGATTTTGTGAGACGTACAACATGGAGAGATATCAAAGAAGAAGAGAATAAGAAGAGGTCATCGATCTTATATTTCCAAGCTTATAGGACAAATAGATGATGCTTTGAAAGATAAAAAAACTTTAAGAACCATTGAATTAGGATTGCGAACAACATTTTAGAGGATATATAAGTATTAGAGGACCTGGACGAGGAAATTCTTAAATTAGTAGCTGATGTGAATGTGGAAAATGGTGTCGAAGTTTTATGTTCACAGGAGATAGAGGAGGCTGGCGATTTTCGAGAGCAGGAAGATACAGCTCAATTAACTATTTTGGATAGTCTTAATACAAAGGACAGAAGAGTTCCACTTGTTTAGTGGAAAGTACCTCGATTCCACCACGCAAAGTAAGGGCTTAGTTGCCGAAGCTGGAGTTATGAAAATTTAGTGGTAAGCCCCAAAACTGGCACGAATTTTGGGGCAGCTACCAAAGTGTCATTCATGAGGAGCTGTCACAAGTAGATAAATTTTCATGTTTCAGGCATAATTTCTTTGAAACTGCCAGAAAGGTAATTGCTGGGCTCAAACTGACAGAAAAGAACTAGATTGTAGCGTTGGACATTCTAAAGGACAGGTTCGCGAAGCCAGCAGTTATAAAGAGGGCCCACAAAAAAGAATTGTCAAATGCACCAATGATTACAAATGATAGGAACGTGCAAAAATTGTACGACCACCTAAAGTACCACTAAAGGGGAGTGGAGGCACTTGGTATCGACAAGACATGTTATTCTAGCATAGTCGTGCCTGTGGTGATGGGGCATATATCAGACCATGTTAGACTGAATATGATACCTGGTGCAACAAAATTAGACGAAAGGGAGTTGGATCACCTGCTAGAGGCATTTCATAAGGAGCTTCATGTGCGAGACCACCAACTGATGACGATGGGCTCAACGAAGAAGTTAGAACGAGAACAAAGGGAAGCAGACAGCATGGAAGGGCAAGGAGACCACAGGACCATGCTCTGCATGCAAGAAAGGTAACCGTATGAGGACAAAAGTGTATCTATTGTGATGGAGGTCATAAGAAACAGAATTGTAGGCTGCATAAAACTGTACCAGAAATGAAACCAGATGTAACAGGAAAAGTATCTGAGTTTCCTGCTAGGACATGCATAAGCGATTTTGAGTCAAAAGCACGTGAAAGTAGCACAGCACATGCAACATCCTGCGTTGGTAGTGTAGGTACATGTATGACGGCAGCCCTGCAGACTGCTCGGGGTGTTACGAGTCCTGGTAATGCAAGGGTCCGAGTCCAGTTTGACACAGGGAGCTAACGTATGTTGATTTCTAGAAATATAGTTGAGCGCCAAGGTATTGCGCCTTTTAGTAAAAATAGGCTTGGAATTAAAACTGTTGGCTCTCAGGAGTAATCAGATGTAATCGAGATTGACTTGAGGTCTGTTGATAGTAAAAGAGAGGGAGTAAATATCAAAGCTATTGTTGTAGGTAAGATAGCTTATATAAGTAAAGTACATGCAGAGCATATTAAGTATCAGTATCACCATTTTTCTAAATTGTGGTTTTTGATGTCTGTGCTAAGCAAGATACGTTAGAGATCGATTTTCAGATTGGTATAGATTACTTCTGGGCATTGCAGGAGGAGGAATGAATATGAAGGGAGCCAGGAGATCCAGTGGCTCCAAGAACCAAACTAGGGTGGGACCTTTTAGGTCCATTATAAGGTCAGAGCGTCAATTTGGAAAAGGATGGGAGTGTAAGTCTGTTTCTTGACACATGTTTGAATAATGCCAGGCTTGATGAAGACGTTCGTCATCTGTGGAACCTAGAGACCTTGAGTATTAAAGAAGTCGATGAAGTCCAAGAGTATTTCCTAGATAATATCAAATTATTTGTAGCAGATACTCAGTAAAATTGCCTTGGAAGCTTGGTCGCAAACCTCTTCCTTTAAACTATGCAGGACGATTATGCCGGTTGAAGAGTCAGGTAGCAAAATTGAAGATACCCAAAATACTGCATAAGTAGGCTGCTATAATCAAAGAACAGTTACAGGGTAATATAGTAAAGAGGGTATCTGAATTAGAGCAGTCTGCCAAATCACACTGCTTACATCTTGGTCTGCTTAGTAGGAAGGTTTCATCAACAGCTCCCTGTAGGATAGGGCTGAACAATCTTTCTGGATCTCTCGAAATGTGGTCAGAACATTTAAGCTTCTTCCTGTGTACCATCTCAATCAGGGTTTTCTGTCACTTACGGTACTTCAGAAGAAATTCGATACAAATACACTCCTTACCAATTTAAACCATTCTTTAAAGAATTATCACTAATTCCTCTCTCCATGCCCTTTCAGCATTTCGCTACCTATTAACTTCGCCAAAATATCGAACCCCCTTTCCCCTCCCTTTTTTTTAAAAAAAATCATTTAATAACCTGGAGTAAGGCATACCTCCCACCTCGAGATACACTGCTGCAAAGCGTAAACTATGCAATTAAAGTGGGCAAAAAGTTATGTTCCAAAGTAAAACAAATACGAAATCTGGAAAGAAAATGTACATATCAAGGGAAAGGGATAGTCATTTTCAACGGTAAATAGAGTAACGATTGATTCTAATATTTCCTTTTGTGAAGATTAGCTGTAATCTGTCAATTCTGAAAATCTACAACCAATTCTAGGTAATAGAGGTGTTTTTTTCAACTAATTTGAATAAGGCGCCATAAATGGTTATAAGAAATGAAACTGAAGTGCACGAAAGCCCAAGTATACATTATCAAAAGGCCAATTGAATTGACACACAAACTGATAACAACACTAATGAAGATGCCAAAGCAAAACAACATTTATTGCCAGATAGGATTAAATAGTTACCTGCAAACAAGGTCACATGTCCAAACACTTTAAATTCCAAAAACATTGCATACGTTGTCAAAAAGCTTTCAGTGGTATTTACTGTGGGGTCCTTCTTTCCATTAACATCGTCCTGGTCACGCATACACGAAGGTGAATGTCATATAATCAGGCACAAAGTTGCTGAGGGCGTACAGAAGTTTCGGGTCTTAAAAGGCAGTCCCAAGACTTACCGAAAATTCCCGATGACTAGCACACAGTACGGGCACAATGGTGACCGATAAGTTGTTCAAACGGCACTCATAGTTTGTTTGTTCTTTTCCTTTTCTTCGGGCGGCGTAGAAGGAAAAAGGCGCAGGACAAGTGATATTCTATATAGACGGTTTTGTCTCATACACTGTTGTCTAAAACGAAAATAGTGTTAAGAGAGATACTTGCTTCAAAATGCCAACAAAGTTGCAAAACAAGGGGCGAAGACAAGGGGCGAGAGGAAAAATTCCCTTTTCTCTATCACAAAAACATCTTTCGAGGAGATCACATCACACAAGCTTTAGTCACACAATTGGATAGCCTTCACTGATACAATTTTTTACACTTCAGCCCTGGCCTTCTAACGCGCTGTGCACTATCCTTCTAATGCCCCGTTTACGAACCTGTCGAATGTCTGAGTCAGGGAGCTCTGCTGCATCAACTCGTATGCCTCGCCACCGTCTATGTGGAGAAATATGGAGCAGTCTCAAAAACCATCCTGGTGGCGATGCACAAAAAATGTTTCAAAATGCACATGGGCCGGTACCACTCCTGACTTTTCAGAATACGTAAGGAGCCATCAACTGGGCCCAAAGTTAAAAAAGTATTTTTTGCGATTTAGTCTAGGAAGACCTTTGAGGGTGCAGGCTACGGTGGACGTCTGATGTAAGCCCTCGGGCATTAAGTGCCTGTTAGTGCAAGGGCGAGATTGCAAAAATTTGACATACCAAGGTGCGACTCTCACGGACGCTAAACCAGTTTGGTTCAGGCATTCGTCGATACAGCAATTTCAATTTACCGTGCCAAAGGAGAAGAGTCAGAGTACTCACACATCGATTTCTAAGGAATAAACATATCCAGGACCGCGGGGTAAACAACAATCCCTCTCTCTCGGTTGCATTTGTGCAAGCCAAAATGTCTTGCATGATGTTATATATTTTGGCTCAATATCTTTCATTTCCACGGTCAACAAGCAATCTTCGCTTGTTCAAAATCGGATTAGTAAAAATTGTGCAATAGAAACAATCGACGGTGCGAGTGGACAACCGCCGCACGGTTGTACAGACGATAAACTGTTGAGCCCTTGAAAGTACGAAAACTAAAATATGAATTTCCACATTTCAAAGAAAAAGCCAAGGCTATCAGTAAAACGTTGTCCTTAACTGGAAACTAATTCTTCACAAGTGGTCCTGCAAGCAATAAACATTTCTATAATGTACCTACAAAAGACATTTCTTTATACAATGCTAGCAGATTTCACACATATCTACAATTCAAGAACAACTACCAGATACATGATGTTTGTATGCTCAAAATGGAAATCTAACCAACATCAACTTGCGACACATAGTAAAAGAAGCCGAAATAGCAAAGCAAATTTAATCAATGGGTAAGAGTACCGTCTTTGTACACCCACAATATAACAGTAGTCAACTAAAATGTAAGCTGGCTGTCTATGCAAAAGTAATAGCGATTGCAAGTTTCCACTAATCTGATACTTGTAATATCAACATACCCCTTTCAAACCATTCAAATATCACCGACAAATTGAAGCAACACAATAGCATATTACTTAAAACTCGTTTAAATGAAGAAATGTTGAACATTATAAAGAATTAGAGTATAATAAAAGGAGTACTACCATCTTGTCCTTTATACAAACGTTGTGGCGTTTCTTTCCAGCAAGAGTTTTGTCGTATTTTGGGGGCAGATTGAGTCCTGCATCGAGACTGGTAAAACTAGTTAGTAGCTTGACAGTTACTGAAAATAAACGGCTTGGTAATCTGATGCAATCATCGGGTTGCTACTTCTTTCCAATCAAGAAATTTAAAACTGTAACAAGGTGAGGCTTCTAATTTTCACTTGCAAATAGTAACTGCAACATCAAGAATAAGTGTTTGTGATGAAGGTCACTGTGACATGCGCCTTGTTACTCAAGGAAATAACACCTACAAATAAAGATATACTTTTTTTGGTACCGCATATTTTTGGTTACACTAAGTAAGTTCGATTGATAAACACCTACTGCTCACAAAATCAACTAATATTCCACAAAAACCTGTACCTTACATGGTCTGTATAAGACAACCATCTACTAACTTTTCCTAATCAACTCTTTCATCAAGTACATCTCGAAAATATCACAGGACCTCTCCGTAGTTTAAAGATTTGTGTATTCAAATGAGCATCCTAACATAAAATGGTAAATAATAACGATAGCATCTATTACAGTAACAACGCTGCCAACAATGACTGACTCATACCTGAACTTCTGATTCACAAGGAAAATATAACAGAATAATATTTCATGATGGTAGTTTAATAACTATAATAACTAGACTGAATAATACTATGACAAAAGCTTGCATAAATACAGCTTTGGTAGCTGATACTGTTAAAGAGCAGGATTGCAATATTTTAGTCTCTATAAAAAAGGCATTCCAAACGTGAAACAATGGCTACACCTTCAAAAATGAAACATAAGACCACGAAAATTGAAAACAATGAGATTCTAAATAAAATGTTAACTACGAAGAATAGTGTTTGCCATAAAACCTGGTATTTACGTTGTCTCTCACTCGTACAGGCCAGGCCAGAGAACGTACGACCACAGATTATCGGTTGCTTCGTCCTATCACTTGTTGCATTCCCTACAACTATTACTATCTGACGGCTCAATAACTCAAGCTTAGAACAATGTATTACGATCGTCAGGTTAGCAGATAAGAGGTCTTCTGCAGGTACTCTGCTCCATCTTTGGGGCACAGTGAGATGCGGTTTCCTCGCAACTATCTATTTAAACTGCAAAGCATCAACAATGATAAACAACTTGAGCAGTAATCGCGTACACCTTAGTCCAAGGCGCAAACAAGTGTCTTACTCAGGTGTGCATTACTAAGAGAAGTTCTACTCCACAGACAGCTCAACCAAGCTTAACAAGAGCAAGGTCGCTTATCCACATATACCAGGCCTAATAATGACGTCCTTAGGTTCACAGCCAATCCTTTTCTTCAAGGAACAACGATGCGGGTTTCATTTATGTCTGTCAAAGAAAAAATTTTAATAGCACACTCCCGACTATAGCTCCACTAGTACTCTCAACAATAGCTCCACTAGTACTCTCAAATGCAAAGTAAAATCCGTAATGACATCAGTCTGAAGAGGCAATCCAAAACAAAGAATAATGAGATTAAACACACCAATTTACCGAGTAAGGCAACTTACAAACAGCCACCTAGCAAAGAAGGAAAAATACGATAAACAACCACAACTCCAGAAAAAATATTCTTCAAATAAATCTTTTGGGCAAAAATAGGCGCAAGCAACTATCTTTAGAGGAACCTAACTACCAAGCAAATAGGTGTTTGTTTAGTTGAAACTATAAAAAGTAAAGACTAGCATGCCATCCCTGACGTTGCTTTCTTTTGGGCAGCTAAATCGAGAGATTATCTTGAGTAAGTTGCAAGTTTGAATTTAAGTGCACTGTTTCCATCTTCATTGGATACGAATTGTATTCTTTTTATGACAAGGAAATAGTATTCATAGATGCATGATGGAGAAGCAATAACTGATTTGTGATTAAATGAATATGTAACTGAACCAAATGGGTCAATGAGGGTGACACTATATAACAACATAACGCTACGTCTAGCGAATGGTTTCTCCAAATTCTACAAATTGCACATAATAATGCAATACCTGGAGATAGACAGAAGATGATACCTATCACCTATGATGGCCATGCTAGTTACATACAAAACATTGACTTTGTGTGCAGGTGGAAATTATCCAATTTCAAATGTACACATGGTTTACTCATAAGTGTATAATTTACCGACCTGTATAAAAACAATATTGTAATATCGTCCAAGCTTGGCTACTTCTGAATTACGTCAGACACAACTAAGCGTAAAAAAGTTTGATACTTCATCTTTATGCTACACCTTAAGCAACTATAACTTTTGACAATGTACACGTTTATAAAGGACATTATTGTACATTCTGAGTAAACAAAATCCGTCAGTTTTAGAACATTATTGTTTATTGTACAATATTATGCCGTACCAAGAACAACAACATAGTCTGTAAGACAACTTCCGACAACTACGGCATGTTTGCTACTTAGAATGTAGGCAGTGAACAAGTCACAGGAAGAGGCTGACTCCACAGACTCCTTGTACCAAAACAGGCTCAAAGTTACTCATACCTCACCCTTTGCGGCTCTAGCAAGAAATCAAAGGTCAAACTGCTGACTACAACTTCAAAACGGGTTTGAAATGACCGTTTTGCTTTTGCGTGTCCCAGGACCCTTTGCGATGAATCTGAGCTTTATTTCACAGCTTGTGAGGTCTCATGAAAACCATCGGATTAGCAGGAAAATCCCAGCGCAAAGACCTAGTGCGATAGCTGTTTTTGTCCACAGCCTTCTCCTAGCAACTTTAATCTCTTCCTCCTTCCAACGTCGCTTGATCGAGTCGACAAGTTCATTTGTCTTTGTTTTCCGCACTTCCCTTTGACGACGCCTTAACTCGCTGCTTTCGCTGAAAAGAAAGTGGGGAAAAGGCATGACATCGCACCATGATAACACAGTGCATCATCCAATAGGATGTATCAACGTCAGTGGCAATACTCTCTGAGTAGTGAGTCATGATATTAAGGGCCTCTAGGTACAGAGAATGAGATAATAGAGCTCAAACATTCTCCTTAAAACTTAACAGTACAATATGAGTTACATTCATATCAATACGGGTTAAGAGCTGGGCGGCTGCACATTTGGTATAGCTCCTAGTTATACTCAAACTTCGTAAAAAAATCACTGCAAAGATTTCTCTGTGCCAATATTAATCATTTTGATCCCTTTAAATAGGTTGGCTAACATTACCATAAGAAATCCTTTTGATATTATCATTATTGCTTACACGCACCACGTCACGTGCTAAGCACTCAAAGAAAGTTTTATTCCTACTCTGTGTTGAACAATCTAGTCAAATTCATTATTTCCGTAAATTAGGGAATTAATATTAAACCTTAAACAGCGTGAAATAACAGTAAACTTAACAACCATCTTTCCAATTTCCGTTTCCTTCTAACGAGGCATATTGCGGATGAAACACATCTAATTGCGTTTCAATTTCTTAACTTAAGGAAGTAAATAAAACCAAGCACTGATTTATCCAGAGTATTAGCATAACTATTTGCATTAACACTTATTAATGTTGTTCTATCATATCTCGCACGATAATTTAAACGCGTGCCGTTTCCCTTAAACACGGCACTGTAAAATGAAAAAGACGGTTCATCGTAAAGCATGGGTTAAGTCACGATAAGAGTAACAGTTATTTATTTGTCGCTATCACAACAAATACAAATACCTTGCCTTGGATCCAGTTGGAACAGCTTCACCGTCCTCAGCTGCCGCATGATCGGCTACTGCCGATACCGTGTTTATATTGTCACAATCTAGTTTTTTAATCTTACTGGGGTTTTGCCGCAGTAATGATTCGCTTGAAAGTTCATCATCAGTTTTGATTTTCTTTTCTGCGGGACCTTCTTCGTTGTTCTCTTCTTCCGAGTCGTACGTTGGAAGAAGCCTCTCGGGCACTGGCGGCTCCGGTGGAGGTGGAGGTGCAGGTAAAGGCTTCGTAGGACGCTGTGGTACGTCATCAGTGGGCAAAGGAGGCAACGGTTTACTTGGTGGAGACTTTCCATCAATAATGGCCTCTACGTCTTCTAATGAAACTTCATCATCGGAATCCGAAATGTCTGAAACTTCCTCTTCAGTTCCTTCAGACGAATCATCAAGTCCTTCTATTGGTAAGAGAACAAAAACCGAAAAAGCAACAGTCAGTGAATTACGCCATAGCGATAAAAATTTTCAAAATGCCATTATTCTAACAAGGCCTCGTCCATCGATACAATAACAGAAATGCTAACTTCCCTCAAACACATTGACTTTTAGCATTACCTGAGCTCAAACACGAATCACGCCACAATGTGACAGGGCAGTGGCAAATGAATGAGAATATCATTTACATATGTCATCAAGACATCAGTTCCCATTTATTTTAATCCATGTACGGATGCAAGAGGGTTTTAACCAGATAGCGTTTCCGCGCAGTAGTTCAAGATCAGATAAAAAATAACAACGTGTTACCATAAGAGGGTTGGGACACGAGCTAAAATGTGACAAGAAACACCCAGTGCATCTTAAGAGGAAAAGTAGAAAGGAAATCCTCGATGTGGTTTACATTTACTTTACTAATATCATCAACTACAGTAAAAACGTAACGTGGCACAAAGGAAAGCAGAAAACCTGATTTGAAATCCTGTGATTGCGATCTTAAGACGATTACCCGATTTCGCACTAAAATTACTGGAAGTAGCCACTAATATAATGTTTACACCCCAAGCTTTGCTGTGAACAGTATTGCAATTTTATATACTGTATATAAAACGACAGTCATGATCCTATTTACTGTTTCGTGGCTTCAAGTATCATCAAAGGCCCATGCTCTTAAGATAATGAGATTTCAGCCTCGGGCATTTCTAATGCACAGATTGAGTTGATAAATATCTCCAATTCATTGTACGAGCTACAACGTGCTCTGAGCACACTAGACCAAGAAGATAGGATCACTACTGCACAAACCATAAGACAAACCGTGCAAAACTGCAAAGTATTGTTACATCCAAAAAGAAAAGCAGAGGTATGTGATCTCTTTGTTACGAACATCAAGACTGTAATGTTTTAGGCAACACATGACCTTAAGATTTATACCAGCGCACGGAATCACCCAAAAGGACAGGACGATTTCAATTGCGTACAACTACATGACGATCCGTCGTACATGAAATTAAGCGGAATTAATAATAATCTTTTGATCAAGCTCCTGTGTTATACGGTAATTTCTCGCTACTCGATTAGTTCTTCCATTAAATAATTTTCTTTGCACAATTTACCTTGTTTCTCTGTATTTGTCTGTTGTATTAATTGTCAGTACCATTATATCACTTTTTTATGTAATATTGCTTAAATTTCTGTACTTTAGAAATTTGCTAGCATAGTTAATCATAAATTGTATGTAGTATATGTGAACAGCAAATGTCAAAGGAGCAACACCGAGCAAAATAGCTCAAATACTAAGCTGAATTTGGAGGTTCAACACTAGCAAGAAATCTCATGAGTGGTCTGTTTTCATTTCAATACTTCACGTAAAATTTCCCGTATACCAACTGCACATGTGTCCCATTGATAAAACTAGTCTTACAAGTAATCGTCAAGAAATTAGTAACTCTGATACTAATTGCCAAAGTGAACGTTGCTCAAGAAGAAGCGTCTATAATAAAAAAGCCTAAGTGAAATAACGTACGGCTTAATTTTTCGGCTAATCTTCTCTGGCGCCTTCTCTCTTCTTCGAGATTCATTCCATTCGTAACCGAATTCGTCACCGCGGCCTCTCTTGGTGGACTTGTCCCCGTCCTTCGCGGTGGCAGTGGTGGTGGTGCATCATCATCTGATTGAGATAGCGTCTGTTCTTGTCCATCTAAGTCAAATATAGAGTGGGTCAATACACTACTACGAAACAGATAATACGCCAACTAGAGCCCTCGAAATTAAGGTCAGCATTCGGCATTGCAGACTTTACTGCCGTGTCAAAAGCGAGTAAGGGCGGAAAAAAATTGCCGAGCGCAACATGATATACATGATAAAGAAACTAATAGTACGACACTCCAGAATGTTTGTTTTGTTCTCTTGTTCATCAGTTTGCAAACACCACATAGAAACAATTATTTGTTTTGAAACACGTCTATGCCATTGCAATAGAACGGCGGCATAAATTTTTGTCAAATTCGAATTCAAGTTGGTCAGCGTTAACATTACAATTTTGATGACAGTGAAATTCTATTCGGCACTGCCGACCCAAATGCCGCAGTATCAAGCATAAAAAATTTGGCCCGTTTCACTTATTCTTCAACTCCATGTTTTCTGAACTTAGCTCTCAGATTCATGTATTAAGACAGTAAAGCAAAAAAAATTTACAACCGGTACAATATGAGAAAACAAAATTATGGAAAGTAGATCTAAAATACTATGAAATCGTTGAACCCGGCACATTTCCTTTAAACACCGACCTCAACAAAATGAGAAATTTATATTTCTGCTCAAACTGATGTTAGTTAATGTAATATTTAACATTTAGTTTACTAAGCGAAGTACTACAGCAGAATGGCGAATTACTATAAAAAGCGGGTATAAAAGGTCAGTCACATGACTGAAGTCTAACTAAACACGGGAGTACCCTACACTGAATGCTAAAACACGACATGTAAATTCCGAACAACATTTCTTTAATTAGGCATGCAAACGAGGATGAGAGCAATGTTTACTCCATAAAAATATGAACACACATTCGTGTTTTTTCTATACCTGCATTCAAAATGTCTTCGTCAAATTCGTCAGGTAACAACCGCTTAATTCCAGCCACGATAGCTATAAACGAAAACCGCAACTGTTCCGCGGTTTGAATTAAACCAACACGGTAACGCCTTAGATTAAGCAGTATTTGTCGAATGTCGAGACCGTCTGGTGTTCCGGCTTTCTCTACCTAAAAAGGACAGAAAAATTACACGTAAGGGATGAATCATGAGAAACTTGACGTTTTCATATTGATAGGAATACAAAAACCCCACAACGTATCATTTGCTGGCTTTATATATAACCGTTTCATGCTGCTACTAACAACTGTCAGGCTGAAACAGGTACCTTGGAAATTTTAAGATACAAAATTTCACTTCAGCGAGTTACCATAAGAGCGTACTTTCGACACACGAAGTCGCTCTTTTAGAAAACTAAAACACCTCGTGTTCATTCATTTTTACATGCACCATACATCGCTACTAAACAATGGGTTCCATACTCACCATCGGTTTAAACTCAGTACAGTTAGACAGTGTGAATATCTATATGTTCATAAAAATAAGTGCTCTTAGTAAGCTAAAAAGATCTAACGGAAAGTGCTTCTTCCTACATGGCTATTTCACGTAGCGAGGACAAGTATGTTACCATGCAAAATGGAGTTTTGCCCTTGGTACACTTAGTACTCCATGGAGCACGGAAGTACAGGTTGTGATCTACGTTCAACAGGGCAAATGATGTTTGATCTACCTGCGCAAAAATGACTTCATCAATCGGCAAGGAAAACGCACACGCCCGTGACCGCGTAGTCCAAAACCCATGCAGTCATGAAGTAGAAAGCTTGCATATGTCGTCATGCTCTTGTCGCATGCCTTAAATAGTCCTCTTTGCTAAGAAAGAAATCTAAAATCTTACTAGCGGTTCCACATTCAGCGTTCAATGATTTGTACGACCTGTTGAATGTGGATCCTTAGTGAACCTTGATTGTATCACTTGAAGTACAAACTAGTGTTGCGTAGCTACTTACTTAAGGTACATTGACTACATAGGTATAAAAGCCATGCTAAGATCACGAACGCATGGCTCCAAGCACATACAAACTAGTACGGCCAGTATTGCTGTTGCCTACCTGACCCACACATACTCCGGTGCAATTCCTACGTGGCCAACCAAAGTGCCTGGATTAAAAGTGCCTATATTAAAATTACGTGGATTAAAAGTGCTTGGCTTGTAAGTGTCTCGATTAAAAGTGCTAGGATTAAATTTTAAGTGCTTGGATTAAAAGTACTTAGATAAAAAGAACTTAGATCACAAGGCCCCTGGACCTAAAGGCCACGCTCCTAATGCCATCTGCAAACATGTCTAATCAGACGTAATAACGAACGCAAACTCTAATTTCAGACATTAGGAATCGCGAGGTGTAATCCCACTACCTTTGATAGCTGTAGGTTACTACCATGTAAAACATTTTAGACCTACTTTGCAGACATTTAGATAAAAAAGACAGACATTTCGCTTTGACTTCAAATGAAAAGGTACACAACTGCAATGGTTCAAATCTGGCCATAAGCAGCCGATGAAGTATTAGTACGAATTCCTCAATGATGACTTGGATAACGATTGGCTACGAGGAACTACGATCATTATGTGCTTCTCCACTGATTAGGAATACTAGTATTGATTACTTTCAAACGTGTGCAAATGAACAAATATACCACAAACTCACCTTTGCTAATGCCGTGTCCACCAGGCAAAATGTTCCTGAGCGGCCGATTCCAGCACTGGCAAATAAACACGAAGAATTCTTATCAATAACCAAATACTTGATTTGGGTACTTTTAGTCATATACTTGTACGTTTTGCCACTGCTAACTGTTGGTCCGTCTCTTTCTGTCGGTCAATTTTCGATCTTACCTTACACTAAAAATTTAATATTGCAGCCTGTTAGGGTGTTCTGACCAATCTGTGATTAGTGTCAAGTGATAATAAGTTCATTACTCTAAACGGCCTTTGAGCTACGTACCATATAGTAATGTTTTAATTTTACGACATATTGTTGAACAAAAACACGAACGAAAAAACAAACCATAAACAAACACGTCATGAAACGTAAACATGCATTTTAGATGCCTACGACCAGGGCAGTACTCTTGAACTCGAATAATATGCAGCACATATACGATAAAATAAATCTTGAAATAAACACGTATACTTCGATATGAGTTTGAAGACAAACACAAGAGGTATTGGACGGAAAGTACCATTTAGTACACAGGAAAATGAGAATATAACAAGAAATAGCCACAAATTTTCCGTATAACACTGTAGTTTTTAATTAAGAACCAAGAGAAGAAATAAAGTGCAAGGACCTAGTTGATATTTATTACCTGCAATGGACAACTGGTGGGCCAGTATCATCATTCATTGCCCCTGAGTCCTTTACATCTTGAAGGAAGTCAAGGAAGGAGTTGGGACTCGCTGGTACCCCGAAATCTGGCCATAACATGTAATGGAATTGTTTGATTGTTCTTTTATTCCCACTCTACAAATATACCGGAATGAGCTAATAAGCAATGAGCATGGGCAAGGGAAGTTAGGACAAAGGAAAATAGTGATGATCACAGGATTAACAAGTGTATTTAATCTGCAATCCTGAGACTCGACTGTGTGGCAATATGAAGGCATTTATGACATTCACTTGTTAAAATACTAAAATAACTAATTCTGTTGTACTATAGGGACCAATCATGGGCTTCAAGATGCCAGATTCGACTCAAAACATAAATACCACTGTCACAACACTGCACCAATAACATGCAGTGGAATTCTCATATTTTCAAAGCAACAGATCACACTGTCGGGTTGGGAACCAACTTTTCACCTTTCATTGCATACATGTACTTCACGACATTCTGAGTATCTATATCATCTTAGCTAAAACCGTTATACAAAACTTGAACTACCTGACCACATAGATTCAGTAAAGGCTAAAGAGTGGGCAAACATGCATGCTACTTGCATAATGCTTATCTGTTTTGTAACTCCTCAATGAGAACTATCATGAACTATCAAATCAAACATTAAAATGACCTGAGACTAAACTCACTATCATATCCTCAAGCTGCAACTCTCTAACCACATAAGCAGATGCCATGAGCTCTGACTGATTTTTGACTCTGAAAGGCCCAAATTCTGCCACCTCATCTTCACCAAGTGGCCAATAAGGATGGCACTTAACCTGTAGAAAAGTAAAATGTAACACATAAAAATACTTTAAGGCTTAACAAACCCAACCACCTATTTGTTATGAGAGCAGAAAAGCTACAGTCAGAGAAAATAAACAAGAAATTACAGTACACTCCCGATAACTCGAACCTCCAAGGGACCAAAAAAATAGTTCGAGTTATCGAATGTTCGACTTATCAGGACATTCGATAACTCGAACTTTGGCCGATAAGTGAAAATAGTTCGAGTTATTAAAAGATTATTTTCTTTTCTATTC
>JANTCA010081698.1:0-14491 GCA_024741275.1 Chironex yamaguchii
TTCGGCTTAAGCCTTCATCAGTGTCAGATATATGTAATACCTCAACAGACACAGTGCTTTTTATATATTTGTCAAGATTGGGCATTACCGCAATAGCTGCACTAAGTGGGAGCCGACTGGGCTCGAACTGGTAACCTCAGACTCAAAAGCCAACACACAAACCTCCGTGCCATCACGGCAAAAAGGTTTGGTGAAGGACTTTCAAAGTCCTTTCGTATCCTTGGAGACGAAATCCAGCGGTGGGTAAGGGGAAATTCATTAATTTTTTCAGTTCATTAATTTTCTTCGTCAGTGTCAGATATATGCCGTGCATCAACAAGTATGTATAAATGTATGTGTAAATGTATGTATACATATATAGAAAGGAAACACTCAAACGTATCTATATAAATAAATAAATATCTCTACCTTTTTCTGTTGCGTACTTTTAATAGAAGGAAAATAACAAGAAGCATCACTGCTGCACCGCAACCAACGCCAAGACCAAATAAACTCCATGGATTTTTCTCCAGTCTGCTTTTGAGTCCTAGAGGAAGGAGAGCAGAACAAAATATTTATCAATCAATATCAAAAGAAACAACTGCATTGGTCTTCGTATTAATTTACATTCTTAAATGAGGGTGAAGTATTCGTAATGGGACAGTCTCAACGGCTTGAAAGTCTATAAAAACATGAACTAAATTGTCCTAAAACATACCACCATACAGTTAGACCGAGACTCATCTATTCTTCCCAAGCAAAGTAACTAAATGGCGAATCTTTTATCAATTTTATGGACTCATCTATCGTGATCTAAACATGTTCACAGTCAAAAACAATAAATGCAGCGTCTTAAATGCTACCTTTTCCAACACTCACTAGCATTGCAGCACAAGCAGTTAACTATCACACTCATGAAGTAGAGAACCTTCCCTGAAATCCACCACAGGTGGACGTTTCTTGCCAAGAACATCAAAGTGCTGTCGTCTGACCGTTCCGCAGTAGGGTGATATTAATCGTCTTATACCTACAAAAAGGCACAGGGTTAGGGGCAATTGTGTCGACGAAGTACTTTTCAACCACAAAAATAGCACCGGCCGTGCGAGTGTTAAAAAACAGTTGGTAATAACTGACTATTGAGGTGGTGTCAAGACATATTCACCGTTAGTACAAAAAGGTGACTGCCTCGACAGTCTCACAGCACAGGAAAGTGGTTCCCTTCGTACCACGACCTTATGTCTACAATTTGCATCCTTCACTTACCATTTGATTCTTTCACTGCCTCCCTTTTTGATGACTTCATATTAACAGACTTGAGTGGTGGATGTAAAACATTAGGCTTCTTTTGCAGTACAACAGGAGTGTCTTCGGATGGTTTTGGCGGTGATCTATCCATGGGTACTCTCATTGGCTTTTGTATTTTTGTTGCCAATCGTATCTTTTTAGTCGTCGTCTTCACAGCCTGGCGCGTTGCCGGTATTGTGGTTGGCCGTACCTCGACGGTTGTTGGTGGAGGCGTCCGTTTCTCGCAACACAGATTAGGGCATGCAGTACATGCATATGGTTCTAAATGTAAAGAACAAAAAATTGTACAAAAATCGAGCTGATTCCAGAAAACATTGAAGGAACGCACATACGACAAAATATCTATTAATAACAGGTTTCATTAAAAAACAGCTTTGTGCTTAAGTGAAATTTTAAGATACAAAAGTTGATTAAAGACAAACCAATTACGTCTATACACCCTTGGTAAGAGTAGTGATATGAATTTAGTTTTGGAATGAAAATTATTAAAATGAGCCTATTCAACATAATGTTGGACAGAAACAAGGCTTGGTTCACAGAATAAGAAAAATAACTATAAAATTTTAAAGACACTCAAAAAATATATTGAACTCAAATTCTTACCACAAACTGTAATAGCCAATCTCATATTGTGAGACTTGCATCTTCCATCTTTTAAGTTTCGTAAAGAACTGACCAAGCCTGAAGATGTTGCTTTAAGGACGTAAAGAAAAAAATAAAAGAAAAAAATAAAAGAAAATATGCAAACACGGCAACAAACATGCACAATACAGAAGTCATCTATCTCGCTGCTCGCTTGATTATTTATTTACCAAATTACTTGTTACTCACTAAGATATGCCTTCGATTACCATTGTGAAATATGATGGAATACCTACTTCAATTTAAGGTAGTCTCAAATCAGGGCGATCTATACATACAACGCCCTGTCCACGATCAAAACAGTAAACAGAGGCATTATGAAAATAGGACTGATAATGATTGTGATACCTTTGAGTCTTCCATTTGAAAGATTTCTTACATACTTCTCCTGGCAGTGAGCAAATTGATAATAATTGGCTAGGAGGAAGACTTGCTTTAACATTCAAAAACAGTAAAAAATATCAGTACATCTCTGCAAATAGAGAGATAAGGGTCCCTTATAAAGGAATTACGACTCATTTCAACGGTTGCATAGACAAAACGATCCCAGCCAGCCATAAAGAAAATAAAATGACCGCTTTTTCTCTAAATTAACATCAGGGACGTTTAGACTTTATGGGAGTCTATTTCCAAGCAGGGTTACAGGATGGTGTCGTTGGTTGAATAGTCCACTCTACGGTGTGTCTGACCAACACAAATTACTGTCAATTATACTAGTCGTAAGTCATTAGGACGTAGATTTATCTTAATGCGAACAGCAAACTTCGACTGATGTTTACAATAGGACGAGCACTTACCAATGAAGTAGTATGTCATATTCGACTGAAACACAAGAGCGGTTGGTGATCCACTGGTTGGTTTAAACACAAACTGATAATACTTAAGGGTTGTTTTGCCTGGTTGGTTGCAATTCATCACCACTCTGGATGCCCTTGATTTTAGGCGATCACTATCCACTTCACATTTGTCGAATTCCTTTCGGGAAACCATCACTAGATTTTCATAAAGGTAATCTTGAGGTATAACATCTGGCACAATCGATATAGGCAATGATGCTACCGGACATATGAAGTTCAATTTGGCATAACTATTCACGTATATGTGTGCAAAGTTTGTAGATCCACAAAAATTAGTTTTGAATCTGAAAATAAAAACAAATAAAAACTAGATTTTGTAAAAAAACGCTTAAGTCATCTCCATAAGTACCCATCACTGCTAGTTTATAAGTTGTCAACAGAAATAATGAAAGATCAAAATAATGGGCACTAACGATTAATGTGTTATTAAACAAGAACTAGAATGATTGCCTTAAATGTACTCGTTTCAACATAAGACGGGCAAACATTAACAGGCTGCAATAAACTTTCTCGTTTAGTTGGGTTGCACGGCACCAAATTTGACCAACTATATAGCAATGGTAGCTCTAAGAATATATTGAACATCTAATGCAGGTGTTGTTCTACAAGAGAAAGGCACAAAAAGAGTGCATTCGAATAAAAAGGTTCATACACAGGCACACTTCATAACCAATAACGAATGCACTACTTTAGACAGGGCCATCACAGTCACCACTCGTCCATCGCTTTAGCGGTTTAAACACTCTTCACAATAGCAAAATATCTACCAAACAATGCTCCTGCTTCAAAAAAAGCCCAAATAAACCCCCGACCGTACCAATTTTACTAATTGCAAGTACTTGTCGACTGCAAACTTTACACATCAAATCCTGAAGCTAAAGTCGGTCTTTTTCAATGATTTAAAATTTGCGGAAACCATTCGACATAAACCACAACAACGCTGTGGCTTGAACCCTTACCTATGTACAAACTTCAACGCGAAAATAGTCATTAAATTTAAGGCACCAACTGTTGTCTTTGCATACTTTCATGAGAATCAACCACGAGAGTTTAAAATAAGGGCCCACAAACATCCATTTAACAACAATATCGACCCCTCCATTACAGGTAAGTACCATACATTGTTCGCACACCCGGGATGTCGACCACAACACATGTAAAACCAAAACTACAAATCCTTTTTTAAGAGCAAACATTATTTAAAAATGACCAAGGTCAAATTCCTTGGCAAACGCACGTTAAGAATGACACAATTGTCTTACGATATATATAAAACATGAACCGTAAAAGAAATGAGACACTCGAGAGAATCGAAGACGCTTTATGAAAGCGGTTGTGTCACCGCTATTCATCATGAGGGGTGCAAATATAAACACGATATGATATCACCTGATTACTTTCAAACATAGTTTTAGAAACAACAAAACTGAAGCCGACTGTATAAGGACACATCCCATAACAACCCGGTGTGCTCGCTCAATCATGTCCATCTCCATGGAAACAGCAACCCATCTGCACTTGTGTGGGCGTCGGAGAGGTGTGTAGATTCTGATAGATACTCTGCAAAATGGCAGCTATGGTGTAATAACGATCAGTCTAAAGACAAAATAGTAATGTCAGGTTCCAAATGAGTCCGACTGGCCTAATTAAGCCTTTTAAGGAATGCTTTTCTTTAAAGAGGGTGTTTATTTTCAAGCGGAGTGTAATTTTCCTTGTCTTGTTAATCGTGTCTATATGGTGTTGTATAAGAAATGAGACTAGAACGTAGACGTAACAAGTGAAAGTTAGAATTAGTACGGGTAAATATATATTGCTTGCGTGTGTGACAAAAGACAAACAGAGACCATACTTCATGAGTGGATCTGCAGGGCAGATGCCTTGGCAAAGATGCAGCTGGAAACATTAACAGATAAAAGACCCTCTTTCGAAGCTCAGGTGATTTTTTTTCAATAATCAATAAAATTCATTATCATAAATCAGATCATCCTGTCATATGGAGATGGAAATATCAGAACTACCTAAACATGTTTGGGAGCTTTAAAACGTGGGAAAAGATTTTCTATCCCAACAAGGCATACTCCGACACATGTCCCGTTACAAAGGTTGAGGAGCTGTTCTCTCCTTTGTCTTGAGTAAAAGTAGCTATTGCAACCCCCCACCCCCACACAAATTTCTCTTTTCTCCCATATCTTCTTCTCGTGAGCCCTGGAGTAAAGTAACTGCTGACTTGTGTCAGTATGTGTGAATCAGTGACTTCCAAGTTCCTCGCATCATAAAGTAAAGCCCAATGGTGGGTAATGGGTAAACAGATTTCATATTAATTGCAAGTTGATTTACTATTTCCATTTGAGTTCAACTTTTGCAAATCGAGTGCCAGATTGAAATCACAGCAGACACTGGCCAACTTACATGATGCAGACTGTCTAATCTGATGTATTTGACACAAAACTTCTGCCTATACTATGATGCTCCATAGCACAATCAGACTAAAAATTTGAAATTAGTAGTATAGTCTCTTAGTAATGCAGGGTAATTGTAATAGGTAACACTTGTCATCAGGACAAATAATGACAGAATTCCAAAGCCACTCATCTATAACAATGATGCAAAAGAATCCAAAAGAAAATGTTAACAGGTCTTGGCCACCTCACCAGGCCAACTAAAGTACTTGTTAAAGATTGCTTCCACAAGGAAACTGTATATAACCAAACTGTTAATTTAACACCAGAATTTGGCGAAGGGGTATGGTATCTCTCAGGACTTATCAGCCAAAACCTAAAGCTGATTACCGACAGTCATACATAAAATTCATTTCCAATTTGATATGCACCTAATTGAGGTTGTATTACAGATTTAGAGACAGCTTAATGTTACAGCTTAATTCAAGATTCTGATCACGTATATATGCATGCAGTCATGCGCTAATACAGCATTGCCAACAACGTCAAATAGTGATGAACAATCTCCACAGATAGGGAAAATGTAACATGACAGCATGGATTTGATAGTGGCACAACACTGACCATGACAGTTGTTATTAGTTAAGATGCTCGAAGGAATGAAGCATAGGAGTCGGAAAACAAAATGAGAGTTAATCCAAGGCAGCAAAGTTGTACTAAAGCCTGGGGTGCTTTGCAGATTAGCAAGTATGACTACAGCTTAATGTTACAGCAAATCACTTCACACATATATATTATATCAGATATATAGATATGCTATATGTAAGGATTTCAAAAAAAGCTATTCAATTTTGAGTTAACAGATGGTGTAATGTTAATGACAGTGGTAGTATTACATGGAGGCCTATTATTCTTAAACCACATGTCATATTACTGTGTGACAGCTGTCAAGCTGATGAAAAATATGGTAATTATGCCAGTTAATATCTCAGAACTCTCTATAGTGGTAATTTTTATTTATATTAACCTATAGCAAACTTCTATGTTTCCTTTTAATGAACCAAGTTGTTGACCTTGATTTTGGAAACAACTCAAAAGGTTCTAATAAAACATGCAAGGGAAAGAACATGCATGAGATATTGTTGTTTTCATTTAAAAGAAATGTCAAGAGGGTGTGGTCAAGGAACTGAGGGGGGTTCTCAAAAAAGTGTTTAATTTCAACAAGTATTTAATACAGTAATCATAAGTATATATAATATCTAAACTAAACTGATATACTGCACTTGTTTGCAAGGTAATGTCAAACATTACGTTTTTAATTATCCATTCAGTAAAACATATTATCAGTTGCATAATCATAGGCATGAATCACAGGGAAAGAATACAAGAGATGAACGAGAAAATCTTTAATAATTTGAAATGTAAAGATGTGCAATGAGTAAGTCCCCGCTTATGACTTTTTTTAACATCACAACGACATCCCATTCAGAGCTCACAAGGCAGTACCTGGTTAAAAATGAGACTGACTTGTCCAGCCATGACGGATTATGTTCAGTTCAAAGCCTTCATTTATTCGTTGTAAAAGACGAGGAAATCATCACAAAAGTTTTCCCACCACTTAAACAAAAACAACAGCATGCTCACGAATAATGTTGAAAAGAACTATCTGCAAATAGTACATAATTAACAGCAATAGTGAGCACCCCGTGAAAAGCCATATAATGTTGGATCAAGTACTGCCAAGTAAAAAAGTGGTGCTTTGACAATCATTTGCAAAGTAAACAACTTCATCGTGTTCAAGGTTAGTGGCATCTAAAAGAATCAAAAACAAATAATTCAGATATAAAGGAAGTGTTAATTGATGACTGACATTTGGCAAATTGAAGAAGGGTTAATCGATAGTTCTATGAACATGAAATGGCTGCTGTCTCGTGTCTATCGATATCAGCCCCGACACAAAAAACTCTTGCCCTCGGGTACATCAGCTTAGGTCTACTCTCACATCACGAAACACAACGGTGTTTTTGCATCTCAAATCTTACCATGTGCAAGGACTTTGGGCTTTGTGTGGGTGTGGTGTCAAGATAACTCTCACAATATCAATGATGAGTGACAGACTGACAACTGACAAGTGGCAACTGAGACGAAGATTGGCATCCTCAGTTATCCAGTATGAAAAGGTATTCACTTCTGGACACTACGGTCACATTTCACAAACTGTGGAAATCAAAGCACTCTGATTTTACTATGAATGTAAATCTCGAAGGTAAATCAGGGTAAAAACTATAAAGGTAGGAGGCGGGGTCACCATTATCAGGGATTTAGTCACTGAAGCTGTTCAACATAAACAAGGTGCTTAAAATTAAAACCCACCGTGATCAGGTCAGACACTACTGAAAACCAAATGCTTGCAATTTGCATCTTCCTAACATTAATTTCCCTAGGCAAACACATATAGCAGCTCGAACGCATTTGATGGTGACTTATACGTAAGCAATTCATTCTATCAAAACTTTGACATAAAACAAAGACGAAATAACTGAAGCCATATTAATTATAACTGTCAAAGACACCCGTTCAACCTTATCTTCCAGAATATAACTGATGCCATGAACAAAGATCTGTGGTAAAACAGCAAGAAACCGTATACTGACATCCAACAAGTAGATAGAAAAACTGTAGTTCACTATTCACGACAGAAGTTGCTAGTGACGTGTTGCGGTGCCTGTCTTTCACAATTTTTCAGCTCAAGGTCGAAGTAACGCAAATAATTAGATGAACTGCTTATTGATTATGCTTCCCAAAGGATACTTTACCCAACATGTCATTGTCAGCATTGACATACAGTATTGAAAGAAGAGTGCAGTGATACAATAATCGTTTTCAGGCGTTCGTATTGTTGGAAGCAATAAATCATTATTATCACTGATGTTGATTGTCTGAGATAATTTGAACACGGTGACATCACTCCTTGGGAAAGCCCACCTCTCACATAAATTTGATCATGTCATGTGTAATAACCTGAACATGATGATTTCGCAACATGACCAAGACAGCAATTGAGTGCAAGGAATAGGAACCTACTCTGCAACAGTGGAAGACTCTATCCGTTTCCAAGAATTTTGAAAAAAAACAAACGATTCCAAAATATCAGTCATTTATGTTTTCTATTCCATGTAAATACGTTCTCGTGTTCCTCCTATGCCTAGACAGCACATGACATTCACAGTGTTTTGACGTCTGTGCCTGGCAAAACAGTGATATTTAAGACACTGTATTTTTATGAACTGCAACTTACCTTGAATAAACAAAGTGATGCCATGCCATATTCGCCCACTAGCTGTACTGCGAATTTTGTGTCTGACGTCTAAGCAAGTCATTCTATTCCAAAAACCTATTCTTCGTTTAAAAAAGCTCAATTACGCTGGGTAAACAGCAGTTGGCATCGCTACGATCTCTTTGGAGGTGTCTTTTCGCCAGCCAGTGGAAACAAACTTTCAACGGTCACTCGCATGCTGCCTTTTATAAACAGTGTATAAGATTATACCATGGACTATGTTTAAGCAGCCGATTCATACCAATCAATAGCAATAGTGGTATAGCATTTAAACATTATCTTTACAGTCATGAAACGAGTCAATGCAAATCTTTTATTGGCCACTGTCTGTTTTTCGGTCATAACTGCCCGGCCCACGTAAGATGGCGTATAACAGTCAAACGAGGAGGCAAGGAATCAACCTGTCTGATAGCTACGAGCCATACTGGGCAATTATCGAACCTTAATGTCGGTAGAATAATACGTAGGGCAGTAAACAGTTACGAATTTTGGTTTTTGACAGCTTGAAAATCCGATTGAGCGCGAACGACGATGCGAATATCGACGCCCTACTATGACTTGTGAGCAGATCAACTTCTAGGACAATGCTGCACGTGCATCAATTTTACTTCCATATAACTTTCTAATGCCTTCTATAAAGTACACTAGGAAAGCCAAGCTATGGTAGAACAAATGAAAGCTGGCAGTTAAGACCAGAAATTTAAGACTGAACAGTAAATTTCACGACATGATCACTGTTGTCTGTTGTGGCCATCCCACGAAAACGACGGCAGTTTGAACAATTGTCAGTTGTAAATGTTGGCAACTTTGTTTAGGGTCGTGCTACAGTAGATCACCACAATTCAACTTGATGTATTGGTTGAAACTTTTCATAACCTCTTATACAAGGCCATGGACGCACTACCTCGTCTGTACTGACAAAACCATCGATTTAAAAAATTAACTGGTCTTTGTAAACATTGTCACTGAGCCAACCAACGACAGTTTTGCTGTCGATGAAAGCGAAGCAAATGCTCCTTATCATGGCAGACTCATGCAAAAGTTTGTTAAAATACAATGCACAAATGAAAAAACGTGCAGTAACTACACACTAGAATGTATAAAACTTCGTTTTGCGGTAAAATATTTTATAGAAACTTACATTGGATTTCTTGGGTCCCAGTGAAACGACGGTAGTAGTTCTCCTTGAAGAAAAGCTATAAGGTGGAGAATGGTTACGACAGCGATCTGCTTGTTCATCATCGTGCTTAAAACAATAAAATAACAAGTATGATGACTCCACAAGTTCTCACGGCTACGGTCCGAGAGGACACTTGCTAATTAACCTGAATGGGGAAGGAACTACAATTTCGTAGTACGCCTAACAGTTGTAGCCATCACTCAATGGAATGACCAACCGGTAGGAAAATGCATTAATTATGCAAATACAAAATGGCATTGTGGGTACAAATGATGAATGATTGGGCGCATTGACTCATAAATTATTTATATTGTTGTCAATGGGTGGGTGATGAAAACGCGCGAAAGAAGACATTATGGGACAACTGTCTCAAAGTACACTAGTAAGCACTGACCACAAACTTAATAACATAATATGAATGTAATGAGGATGGTCAGATAAACGAGAGAACTATTACATTCTTACCAAAGACAGCTAAAGATATACCAGAGAAAATCAGACTCCAAAATCCGCTTATCATGCGCTATTTATAGTCTTCTGTTTAGCAGACATCAACCAATCCATTTTAACGAAATAACTATTGCAAGGTTGTCGTTTCGCAAGACTGTGGTCATAATAAGTTGCCTAATGAAACCAATGTCAGAAGTAACAACACAAGTGACGTTTTACGATAAATCTCAGATGTGTACCTTTTTTACAGGATGTTTATGTGATACGTTTTGGTCAGATTAATGTACATTTAAAACCTCTTTCCAGTCAGATTCACATAAACATATGATCTATTTTATTACTTACCTTTTGCGCTTAGGTGTTTACCTAATTAAAATGAAGTTGGCCCACAACACACATTACAGCAAAGTTATTTACTGGAATGGATTAAAAATAAGAGTAAAAGGAGACATGAACCTAGTGATCCTTTGTTAAGATAGCGAAAGACAGAAAAAAGCGTATACAAGAGAAATGTAAGAGAAATAAGGAGTCATACTTCAAAATCAAGGGCAATGATTATTAGAAAGACGAATTTATGATTACCATCGTGCAAGAGATTTATTGACATAATAAATAATTACTATCCCTTTAATTTTACAAAATTATTCACTCAGCTATACAGAGGCTGCTATCAATAACAGCTCCTTCTGAAAAAACAGTGCTGATACTTACAAGGAAATATTACGCAGAAGAGAATTTTTATTTGATAGGCTCAATAAAAATAAAGTTAAATGCTAGTGACTAAGTTGTCAGACATCGAAATTTTAACATAAATTTCCTGTTGAGGTACAGTATCTTCTAGAGTGGGCTTACAAGTAGATTAAACAACATTGATTGGTTGAGACTGAATGAATATCAAACTGTAAAAGAGGTGCTGCGTGGCAGCAACAAGTTTACTGTGAAATAGTACATATCATCAAGTGTGAAGAACTAACAGAATAGCTAAATGTTGTACTTTAACCGTTTCTATTTGTCAACTGACATAAAAGCGGGTATTTTAGAGCAATATTAAGCGCGTTTACGACAATCTTGATTGAAATAGGCTCCTCAGAAAATTTTTTTAACAAACTCCCTGCATTTAAGAAGTGTTAAGAAGTGAGAAATCACCAACAAAAGCAAAGAGTTTGTTTGGGTCAGAGTTCTTCAGTTGAAACAAAAATGTTGTGGTTATCTCGGGAGATATTTAATCGAATCAATTAATCATTTTTCTTTAGCACGTAATGCTAATACAGAGTAAATAGGTGTAAGGTTAATAGATGAATCTTACACAGGGTAAAATTAAAGCCTTAAATTCATCCAAGTAATATGAGGGAAATAGGCAAATAAAAGTTTAAGCACCGAAAAGTTTATTAAGCTTATCGAAAGTTGGGTAGTGGTAAGATCTGATCACCAATGTCTATTCCAGACGAGGAACTTGATAATGATGAACGTTAAAGGCGGACCATGGAAAATTTATTATCATGTTTGATTTGCTGGTACCAACGGTAATTCTGTTACACAAGAAATTGATCTACTTATAATCAGATGTTGAAATCTTCCTTCTTCCTAGGGTTGGATAGGCTTTGTTCCATTTCTGACTACCAAAGTCATTGTTGCTGAAGACCTTCCACTTGTGATAGAGAAATCTTATAAAATGCTTTCAGCTTAAAGAATCAATTGGCAATGTAAATATCTTTCAACAAGTTTGACGTACTTCAATTTGATTTATGATAGTGTAGTTTGTATTTACAAAGAAATGAGGCCGGAAGCGAGTTGAGTAGACTAACGGAGTGATATTTACTATTTTTAAACGACACAAAATCTAGTTATTGTTTCGGATAATTATATTTATGTCTAAAAACTTAGCAGTCTATAACTTTACTGCGACTAGTCTCTTTTCATAGGTGTCTTCAGCCGTATTTTATGTCAACCTTCAGAAAGGCTTCACCATTTGCTCCTGATCTTAAATCATTTTTGCACTAATATACTTTGGTTTCTCCTTAACAAGCTTTCTTGGTGACTGGACGTGCTTATAGACTCTCTCTATAACGAAAATCGATGTCTGAGTAAGTTTCACTGTTTTCGTTTAGGGATACTGTTTTAAAATACGCGGCAAGCGTTTAATCTGACCCATATACTGTAAGCGGATTTTTAGTGATGTGACTTAACTCATAAAACATCGCGTGAAGTTCATCTCATGATTACTTAAGACTATTAAGTTCTTTGGGACATTATATTTGCAGAGGATACGATATGCACGTGAATTCTGTTGGACTAATCGAACGACTTGTTTCTAAAGTGGTTTAACTATTTTAGGTATGTTTATTTGCTAAGTTTTGAGAAAGGTATAAAGTTAAAGTGCGTGTATCTTGGCTTCTTGTACGATGGATTGTGTAATTTTACTTCATTCACTTTCAGATGCTGGACTATATGTTTAGATTGAAACAGTTTGCATAAATGTCCACATCCGAATGTGCAGTTATCACGAGAGTTAAATAATTGTAGCAGGATAGAATAATGTTGACGTGACGTGACCATGTATTGCTCCTCGAGTGATCGACCATCATAGATTTACTTCTGTTTGTGGTATGAGGCCACTGGTCGAACTGCATTAAGAATTTAATGAATGCTTTTTAGACTGCAGATACGGATACATACCGCCTGACGCTGTATTAGTAGGCAGACGACCGAATGTCCTATTGAGTCAAAACATCTGTCGCCTTTTCCTGTGGATTTTCTCCAGAAAAGCCAAACAGGCACCATGTTTATATTTCCAGAACAGAAATACAGTAATGTTGCTATAGTAATATACTATTATTATTATCATCATCATAAAAGTTCTGCAGAAGTAAGTAAATGCAATCAGACATTAGCATTGAAATGCTGTGACCCAATGACCGCTGTGTCTATATCTAACTAAAGAAACTTTTAATACGTAAACATAACATGATGCTTCCTTTCATGAAACACTCCATTACGGCCTTAAAACGCAAATACAGTAAAATAAACATTATAAGGTGCTTCATTTCATGAAATACTCCCTTACGCCCTTGAAACGGAAATACAGTAAAATAAACATTATTAGGTGCTTCGTTTCATGAAATACTCACTTACGGCCTTAAAACGCAAATACAGTAAAATAAACATTATAAGGTGCTTCATTTCATGAATTACTCCCTTATGGCGTTAAAACGCAAATACAGTAAAATAAACATTATAAGGTGCTTCATTTCATGAAATACTCCCTCACGGCCTTAAAACGCAAATACAGTAAAATAAGCATTATAAGGTGCTTCATTTTATGAAATACTCCCTTACGGCCTTAAAACGCAAATACAGTAAAATAAACATGATAAGGTGCTTCATTTCATGAAATACTTCCTTAAGGCCTTAAAACGCAAATACAGTAAAGTAAACATTATAAGGTGCTTCATTTCATGAAATACTCCCTTACGGCCTTGAAACGCAAATACAGTAAAATAAACATTATAAGGTGCTTCATTTCATTAAATACTCCCTTAGGGGCTTAAAACGCAAATACAGTAAAATAAACATTATAAGTTGCTTCATTTCGTCAATAATCCCTTACGGCTTAAAACGCAAATACACTAAAATATACATTATAAGGTGCTTCATTTCATCAAATACTTCCTTAAGGCCTTAAAACGCAAATACAGTAAAATGAGCATTATAAGGTGCTTCATTTCGTAAAAGACTCCCTTACGGCCTTAAAACGCAAATACAGTAAAGTAAACATTATAAGGTGCTTCATTTCATGAAATACTCCCTTACGGCCTTAAAACGCAAGTACACTAAAATAAACATTATAAAGTGCTTCATTTCATGAAATACTCCCTTACGGACTTAAAACGCAAATACAGTAAAATAAACATTATAAGGTGCTTCATTTCATGAAATACTCCCTTACGGGCTAAAAACGCAAATACAGTAAAATGAGCATTGTAAGGTGCCTCATTTCATGAAAGACTCCCTTAGGGCCTTAAAACGCAAATATATTAAAGTAGACATTATAAGGTGCTTCATTTCATGCAATACTCCCTTACGGCCTTAAAACGCAAATACAGAAAAATGAACATTATAAGGTGCTTCATTTCATGAAATACTCCCTTACGGGCATAAAACGCAAATACAGTAAAATAAACATTATAAGGTGCTTCATTTCGTGAATACTCCCTTACGGCTTAAAACGCAAATACAGTAAAATAAAAATAATAAGGTGCTTTTTGTCATGAAATACTTCCTTAAGGCCTTAAAACGCAAATACAGTAAAATAAACATTATAAGGTGCTTCATTTCATGAAAT
>JANTCA010081709.1:0-14491 GCA_024741275.1 Chironex yamaguchii
TTTCAAACTTTATTTTTCGAAAAGTGGGGAGCTATAGCCCCCGAGCTCCACTGTTCCGCGGTGCCTGTTTATAAATAAGCATCACTCGAAACAACTGCATTGCAAGCTAGGTATCACAAGGAAAACGCGAAGGAAGACGGTAACCAGGTTCGTCATGTTGTCTTACAGTTTCCCTTCAAAGTGACACAATCAACAAACTGAGAGGGCAGAAAAATGTAAAATAAACTATGTGAAGTTCATGCAACGTCTGAGGCTATAGTACTCGCTAGGATGGTGGAAAATATTGCAATCATTATGATGATGATCATCATCATGACGATGATCATGATGCTGAAATGTTCATGATGATGGTGATCATGAATGATGATAGTGATGACGACAATCATGGTATTGATGATGACGATGATCATGATACTGAAATGATCATGATGATGGTGATCATGAATGATGATAGTGATGACGACAATGATGGTATTGATGATGACGATGATCATGATGCTGAAATGATCATGATGATGGTGATCATAAATGATGATAGTGATGACGACAATCATGGTATTGATGATGACGATGATAATGATGGTGATAACGATAGTTATAATTTTAAACTGTTTTAGCATCGAATATGAGACCTTAGAATCAGGCCGGGATTATTTTGATGAGAGATTCAGGAAATTCATCGGACTTCATTCAACCAAAAGTACCAAAATGGTCAAAGTAAGGACTTGGATGGTACAAAAGTTGTCAAACTAGATTACTATTTCAAGACAGAACCAGCCCTTGAAAAATTTGCATTTCACTTAGTTATTCTTCAAGACAAATGAGGAATGTGTTAAATGTGGGATGTGTTAAATGTGGGATGTGTTTCCAAACATACGTTGAATACGCCTAGGACTTACCTCGTAATTAAATATTAACCAAAGGTATAATTGCATTGTTATACCAGGTAAAAGACGTAATCTGCAGGAAAATATACTTGTGAGGCGGCTACTTCCAACAAAAGAGACGTGTCTCTTCCTTTGGGAATTATCGGCCTGTTTGGTGTATTTATAAGTTGATTAAAGACATTTGATAGGCTTAAGAGGACTCATGTTCAATGTTTATTGATTGTAAGGTTTAAAAAAGATACAGTAACCGAAGTAAAATACAGTTGGAGTAGCCACGTTGTTCCACTCATGCTTGTGTTTGTCCTTGTGTTGAGTTAAACTCGCCTTTGATAAGAAATAGCTGAAGATTTGATAATCTGCAGAAGAAAGAAAAAGGGCCAGCCAATTAGAGACAAGAAGGTAATTGAAACTGCTGTAAACAGATCTCAGCTGAACAAATATAGATCCTCCATAATATAGATCAACTCCCCGGGGGCAAACTAGAAGGATGATGTACACAGGCAGTTTTATACCGTAAATCCTCGAATTGTCCCCTCTCCAAAAGAGCCTTCCCCTCGAATAAGCCCCCACTGTCTCATGTTGACTTTTCCCATCTGAGGTTCCTATTGGCGTTTTATCAAGTTACCACAGCAGAAAACAACCATCTTTATCTCAGGACAACTAGTAATGTCTGTCTTCCTCCAAGCATCAGGGGGAAGAGACTTCTAACATTCATCATTGACGTCAATTTGGAATGGAATCGAAAAACCAAAATGTTTTAATGCTAACTGCGTAGGTCACTACACCTTCGTTTTGTACAGCGAGTTCTAGACGATCTTGTTTTCTGGCAGTTTTGTCACCAATATCTGGGAATAATAATTATAATAATAATAATAATAATGATAATAATACGAATATTTATACATGATAACCTATCAGCATAATGACAATGCTGCTATCTTAAGGGCATGCATTTGGCTTTTTGTGTATGCAATATACTTGCTTGGAACAATTAAACCTATTTTCCCGTCTTCTGTTCCAACTAACGACAGTAATCACGGTGTTTCTATTTGGAACATCGAGAAAATAGTTTATTAGTTGAGAAAATTCAATAGAAATATGACCAACTAATTGCTCGTTTTTATAGACTAACTTTTATTTAAATTGTTCTTTTTTATTATGAAAAGAAAGAAATTTTGAAAAATTCTAAGTTGGAAGTTCCGGTAATGCTAGAATTCCCGGTATAAGCCCCCATTTGAAAATATACAAATAAATAAGCGCCCAAGGGGGGTCGCTAATTGCAGGATTTACTGCATCTCACCATCTAGTGCGGTGTACACAATATTGTCCATCAATGAAACATAACCGGGATATGCCATTTACAGCACATGTTCTGGTACCAGCCGGAAGTTGAAAATGATCACCATTCCTCTTTGACTTGAGGCCGAATATTTAGGGTGTTGAAGTTGTGTAGGAGTGTACTTAGCTAGGAAATTGATCTCGAAGGGCAGAAAAGTTTATTATGGAGGCAATTAAGAAAAAAATCGATGGATTAAAGGCCAGGTTAGCTGATGCTGAAAGGAGGGCCGCTATTGCAGAAGACGAGCTGGAACAGACAAACGAAAAAGTTGTTGAGGCAGAACAGAACCTCGAAGACTACGTGAAGGATGTGGAAGCTATACAAGGAGAAATTGAAGACAAGGAGGAGGAAATCTCAACATTATCTTCAAAACTGAGTGAAGCAGAAAAAAGTCTCGAGGAGAGTGTCCGAGCCGTGCATGTGCTGGAAGGTCGCACTGGTATAGACACAAGAAAGCACGAATACTTTACCAGGGAATTAGAAAAAGTTGTTGCTCGTAATGAGGAAGTGGAAGCGGAATTGGCAAAAGTATCAAATGAAATCAGTGAATATGAGGGCAAGATTGAAATAGCCGATGAACGACACTCGGCTGCTTCTAACAGGATGAAGGATTTAGAAGCTGAGTTTACACGCCTTGGTAATGATCTCAAGCGAATGGAAATCAGCGAAGGAAAGGCTTCTGTTGGAGAGGAACATTCTTCGACCAGAATCCAGCAATTGGAAGCGGAGTTAGAAGCAATGTCAGCTAGAGGTGATACGGCGGACGCCAAGGTTCGCGAGCTTGAAACAGAGCTTGCAGAACTGGAAGATCAGCTATCAGCCGAGAAAGCGGAATATCATTCAGTGAAATCAGCATACGAGCAAACATTGGCAGAATTAAATGAATTGTAGGCTAGGATCTCTCGTCTAGTTCGAGTTGGACTTAGGAAGTTCTCTTTCTCTAACAGTTTTGCCGAATACTTCAAATTGAGTTATATTCTGGATGATTCAAGCAAATAATTTTCAGACGTGATTGTATGTTGTGGTTTTGAAATTTCGACAACTGTTGGTCTTGCCATTGAAATTTGTGGTTGTAACTTCTAACACAGGAACATTGACACGCACGATGTATTTTAGTAGTCATGAAGGAGATGAACCATGGCTCGTTGTAAAGTTGGTTTTGTATTTTTAATTGTTATTGGACAGTCATGATATTGTCATCTTTCTACGGAGCTCTGCTTCGGTCATCGTCATAAGGAACAATTCAGACGTTATGTCATATCTTGCCTTTATTTGATAAAATACAGCGATGGCAAGAAGGTTTACGGATGAAGGTCAGGGTATTAGCGTTTCTTATGTTCCCTTGCAAATTTACGTGTACTTTTTTGGGGTAGGCGGTGAGGAATATTTCTCACATCCTTTTACGGGGCTTTTATTTTAAATTGTTATTGTCGGTTCCGGCAACTCCCCCTTCTGATGTAAGAGGAAGCCAACGTAATGCCACTGTAGGGGAAAGCCCGCATCGATTTGTTTATGTTGGGTGGACCGTGAGCTAATTGCCTCTCAGTTTTGGCATGATTTTGCCAAACATGGTGTTTAGCGTCAATATGTTATTTAATTTACAAGTATCTGAATAGCATAGGTATGACGTTACTATGAATCGCACCCCGTTAGTTTACTTGCTTGTCCCGGGGATGTCATGCTAAAATTAAAGTAAGAGTTAGAGCCTGCGCAGAAGTAGCATAGTAGGTAATTCAACACTGTCAGACGATTGGTTAGTCATACATTAAGGTCATAGACTGGATTTGTAACTTGTAACATTGTGCATGCAGATGAGCGCTGTGCATAATTTAGTGGTCGTAATTACGTGTTAGCAGCCTCGCGGCTACTAGTATGCTGCTTCATATATATGACACTCCATGGAACAACCCAAAAAGTAGTTACACCCAGTTAGTACTCGGGCCAGACTGCGGAGTATGACAATTTCCAATGAGATCTTGGCTGTGCAAGAGCAAAATTCCAGAGTGTATGCTTTGATATAGGTGCGCAGTTTAAAACTCTTAATTTGCTTTAAACAATAGGTCACGCCCCCCGCTACACCCTCTGCCATGTATGTGTGGAAGGGTACTTTGTGAATTATATTTGTGACATTCTTATTGATAGACGTTTTGAACTGAACTAAGATTGCTCGGTTTAAGTTTCTCTTGATAGGTTTGTCTCAGGATATAGTTGACATGAATTAAAGGGATGAAAAGTAACGTCGTCTTGTTTCAGTTCTAGTTTATATGAAAATTGTTAATTAGTATAATTTCAAATACATTAGAGATGTATGAACCCCTCCCACCCTGCACGCACAAGGACACCTTTTATCTTGCACACCCACCGACCCTCAGAGCGTACGTGGTTACTGAGTGTTTCCCATGCTCGCTTTCGTGTTGTCAGAGATACCAGTTATCAGCTGAATCCTCAACCGCTTAAACAAGTTTTTAAGTTACGTGAGAAAATGCAAAAAGCAGACAATTATTTGTACTCGATGTTTACTCTTAATAGACTTTATACATTAGAACTCAAGGCAGGTATAAATTGCAGTTGGAGCCTGTGCAGCATCTGCTAGGGCGTGCGCTGGATCTATATAACTTGGTTTTGCGGGACTCGTCACACCACCATTCCTTCTCCCCGCCCTGGGACACGTTCATAACGTATTTAAATAGATCGCTTCTGTTAACTTAGTTTTACAATTTGTACGAGGTTTCTTGTGTGACATTGTGCAGACAAGGGATGAAGGGGTGTATTTACTTAGGAAACATGTTACCTGACATGGAAATGGTCAATCGGCAGTATGTATTAGTACCTCGCTACAAATTCCATCCTTAGTTGGATTTTTTCCAGTGCAGAAATTAAGTGGTTAACCTCATACGTCACCACTGTCCAATTTTAGCTTTTCATTGCCCTATTCATTCCTGTCTTCTTTGTCGTTCCGTAAATCTATTCTTCCTTTTTCTCGTATTTCGTCTCTGATCTGATTATTTCCATCCATGCTGGTTGAGTCACTCCTCTGTATATTTATACATATTTACTATCTATTCCTCATTCTGTCGAATGACTAATGCCCAAGGCCGTCGACGATTTTGCGAATGGGTCATTCCCTCAAAAGGACCGTCAGATTCCATATTTTTTCAGTTGTATACTAGCCCAAGGGTAGTACGTTATCGAGAACCAGTTACGTCACGACTGCCTTTTTCCTGGATGATACAATGCTTTGGGAAGTGGTTGTAAAGCATCGTACCTTTTTAGAGAACGTTTAGAAATTACCGCCTTTACTGGTGTAGGATGTGGCATTTTCCACTTGTTGGTGTTAAATCCACAAGTTTTACCACTCACAATGTGGTTTCGTAAATTTCATGATGTTAGTTTTTGTAACCTCTGGAGTAGGTTAGTATATGTAATCGAATTGGAAGACTTTTCATCGACGATTTTGTGTTTACAAGGTCGTAGGTATATGAGAGGCTTTGCAAAGTACGTCAAAGACGGGGGTTACTTTGCGCCAAGTTTAGAATCATCCATCCTGTGATGATACGGAAAAACTTCGACTGTGTGGGGCAAATCATGTAGTAGGTATGGAGTTATGCCGTGCAAACACTCTAAAGCAACTACCGTACCCCCTTGAACAGATGTTTCTATAATACAAGGAACATGAAGTACGCTTCCCTCGCATCAAATTGACGCTTCTCCTTAATATAATCATCATCATCATCATGCTGTGCCATGCCGAATGACGTTGGCGATCATGGCTGTCCACCGCTCCCTGTCTCTCCATAATATATGTCTCCCTTAAAGTAGGACACCCCTAGTAACACTTAGAACGTCCCTTTATTCTAACGTGCCAGTTATGACATGGACTTCATCTTTGTTGCGGTGTGGCATTGGCTTTCCCAGTGACGCTTTCGCCTCGTTGACGCCATCGTGTGTCGCTGGCAAAGCGTTTTAATATGAATGTATATTTTAGCATCCCTTCTGACGACGGTGTTTTCGTTCTCCTTTGAATATCATCATGGCCCAGGTGCCCAGTTTTCATATCATCATGGCCTAGGTGCCCAGTTTTCATGTCGTCATGGCCTAGGTGCCAAGTTTTCATATCATCATGGCCTAGGTGCCCAGTTTTCTTGTCATCATGGCCTAGGTGCCCAGTTTTCATATCATCATGTCCTAGGTGCCCAGTTTTCTTATCATTATGGCGTAGGTGCCCGGTTTTCTTGTCATCATGGCCTAGGTGCCCAGTTTGGATATCATCATGGCCTAGGTGCCCAGTTTGCATACACATTTAGCGTTTAATTGAATAATTACGTTGTGGTTATAAAGTAGCTAGATCGACTAAACTAGGACTACCAAGTAGGATGGTGTTAACCATGAACACCTAGTAATCAACTGTATCCGAGGTTTTTGTCATTGCAATTTGCAAGCAGGGAAACGTTTAAAAAGAACGTAGTGACGTGTCCACAGTTCAGAACTTGAAAACCGATTACCATAATCTTGGAAAACGGAACATTGTGGACACTGACTGAGATTTTGGACTGAGTGAACTAGTTCCGCCGACGAGACGGCACGAAGCTGGTTCCATAGGCAAATTGCCATGTTATCAAGTAATGTCAGTTGTGAGGAATGCACGCAGACGCCCCGAAAGTGAACGAGCTAATGCAATTTGAATAGTAGACGGCTACTGTGACATTTGTATGCAGGATTCATCATTGTTTGGCATTTAATAACTGTGTCTTGATGCATTCTTAAGCCCAACATAAGTGCAGCAGCCATTTACCAAATTGCAAGTGTGTGTTCACTTTTGAACAGATTTTACACCACGAGAGATCAGATTAGTTGCAGTTTAGCGCACTATTGTTTTTTTATCGATGTAGTATGCGATCTTATTTTGTGCTACTGTATGATAGTGGTGTGGTATATCTGAAAGGACTTTTATGAGGACGTCAAGGTCTTAAGATTATAACAAGTGAAATGGCTCCTTGCATTTAATAGACAAATATATAGATTTGTGGGTTGTATGAACATATCGAAAGCACTTTTATAAGGACGTCAGGGTCTTCATAGTGTGACAAGTGAAATGACTCCTTACATTTAATAGGCAAACATAGATTTGTGGGTTGTATGAACATATCGATTAGTAAGAAGGTAATCTATTGTTTGTAAGGGCGGTTTCTTTCGTAGTATACTCAGCGTGAGATGAAATTAGGGCGGTTTAGATCAAGTACCAGTACGAGTATTCAAGTGCGCTACTGATCTGCGCATTTCATGCGTGAAACACCATGAAAACTCGAACTGAGGAAGGTCGTCCAGACAGGAATTATGTTCATTCATACTTGTAAAATCCAAACGCAGCTGTTGCTATAGCGCCCGCCATTTCGATTCAGTAAATGTCGCGACTGTTTCAAACCGATATCTAAACACCACAAACAATCAGTACGAGTACGACTTCTTAATTAAGTGGGGTTTACTTGTACTTATAATGAATCTAAACTTCCCTGTTTTTAGAGGCTCCTTCGAAGCAATATTTGTCCTATAATTCACCAGGGCGGAACCCTTCAGTGGTACGTTTCTGTTAAGATTTTAAGGATATTTATTCGGCGGTGTAGGCGAAGGGGGTAGGAGCCAATTGCCCCCACTTTTGCGCGTAGTTGAAAATTTAAAAAACGAGACAGTTTTCGGCTATAAATCGGAACTTTGCAACTTGGAATTAGCCACGAACCGCGTGCTAACGTTTTCTTTGCCTTAGCTGGTTTTAAAGTCCTGTTTTGACGGACGTCGTCTTCCCCTCTCCCCCCTTTTTTCAGAGATCGGTTTGGGCAAATCCGAAGCATAATTACCATTTATGCACCTAACTTGTAATGCGGTATCTATGTCCACTCATCCCTCAGAGGGGTGTAACATCTCACGAAGTCGTTGCGTCTGATGATCACTGCCCATCCTTTTTATCATCATCAGTCATGATCATAGCCACCTTTATATCGATCTTCCTGTTGTTATACTTGTCACTTGTCTGAAATGTTTACTCTCTGATCAGTATCTTCCTACCTAGGCAGCCTTGATTCACCACCATCATCTGCCTGGCAGCTTTGCGAAAATAAAGTTAAAATTTCTTAACTCCAGAAAAACTGCTGTCGAGCAATAAATTTTGCTGCCAGCAGAGACGCTATTAGAACAGATGAAATCCGGTGTCCTGGATGGATGACATCGTACAGCTAAAAGGAAAACAAACCCTAATTTTGCGGGGTGAGTTTGCAACATGCTGGACAGTAAGACCATAAAGTCGGTCGGTCGTAATATCACTAATTACCATATCGTTACGGATCAATTATTGGCTGATGACATTGGAGGGCCTGGCAGACACTAATTCCAATTTATCTGTAGCTATTTGAAAAGGAGATGATAGTACTCGTGATTAAGCTCCAAATATTTTTTGTGCGCCGTGGATTGGTGGTGATTAATTTTTGTATGGTTGGCCAGATTGCTCATTATTTCGGTGTGATGATATTCAGTAGAGTGAAACTAAATATGTGATTGATACATAAAGTACTCGACATATTCAGCCACTACAGTCCTATTATAAAAAATTTCAGACGGTTGGATGGACGGATCATCCAAAAATTTTGTCGGTTCGAGAATACTGAAAGTAGTGCGAAATATGTAGTGTCGCAATCAGCATATCATGACCGCGTAATTTCAACCCTCGGTAACTCAATGGTCAGATCATACTGCTCGGATAGCAGATGGTCGCTGGTTTGGTCTCCTCCCAGGACGGACGAGTTGATTCTCAAGAGTTTCAATCACTCCTAACTCATTTCTATACAACCACAACCGAAGGGTTACAACACAGTAAAATATGCTTAAGCCAAAGGTGGACGCCATCATCGCTGAGAAACAACGATGTCGACGGACCTAGATGGCGTTCCTAGCCCCTGAATAATTCCCGAGAAAAATCGCAAATAATTTGCCGCGAGTTATATTGAAGGAAAATGCCAACTTTGCAATACCACAAGATATGTTTTGTCTGCAGTCGGGCATTAAATATGAAATATAAAACGGGAAGAAATTGTACGCTGGGTTAGTGGACAGTGGACAGACTGCTATGAAACATAAAGGCTATATAAAAAACATTGTCTTTAATACACGTCTGCTTCTTATAATAACTAGCCGTCTGTTCCTGTGCAATAGCCGTTGCAATAGTTCAGTGGTCCCATATATTCGAGAAGTTTCCACAGGAACTGAAAGCGACTAGAAACTATAGATATAAACTGAATGTTTTACACATTTTTCATAGTATTTCCTAAGAAGCCTGTTATTCCACTAAAATACTTTTGTTAACCTGCAATGCTTCAGTAAACTTTTTCCAATGCTTAAGATACTAAATTTTCTTTTCATTAGCTGAAGATGAGACAAGCTCGTCTCGAAAACTGCGTCTTCCATTTGATGTCACCATGTATCGTTGTTACACTCTATGTTGCATATCTTTGTGAGTCCCATCGGGGCCAAAGACGATTGGTGGGTTTGGTATTTGGTTCCCAGGTGTCCCCTTTTGTCATATTCAACAGCCATGTTCGATATACGTAAAGTAATTTGCTGCAGTGTTTTTCCTATGTTCTAAGATTCAGGTTGTTTCGTAAGTGAACGATTCTTCATATGCAACATAAGAAAGTTGACTATAAATAAGACTTGTTAGCTTGTTAAATTCCGTGCCAATTATCAGAAAATTCTCGTCTTTATACATTTTGGCACATTCTAAATTTTTTAGTTAATGTTGGCCTATGGCAGAATCGCATGTTTTGGAAGTTATTTTCCCTTTGCAAGCGCGAGATGGCTGTTCTCTAGGAGGAGTTGATGCTTGGTGTACAGTGGCTGGAACATGTTGTTTGATCCTGTCACCCAATCTTTGAGAAGTGCGACCTACATACCGAGCTTCGCATTGGCACAGAAATTCATATACTACTAAGCTTTTTTGTGTGGTATGTACACAATCCTTGTGAAAGTATGGCAAGATCTTCCTAATCGTGAAAACAATTCTTGGACTGACAGCAGAGAAACACTTAACTGCAGCTTTTTTAATTAAAACAAAAAAAACAGTACCGTGTATGCAGTAAGAGTTCGTTTTTCTCACTTGGACTCTTCCAATAACATTTTGTTTCTTCATTTTCTCTTTGTTTTTTCCTTTCTTGTTTTTGATTCGCTAATTTCTATACGTGTTTCGCATAAAAATGGTCGCCATATACATATACTTTCCTTTCTGACGATTCATACTCTCTAGATATGATTTTAACGCAATGTCGCAAATGTTCAAGGTGATTTTTAAAAATAGTTTTCTCTGGAGAACAATGTAGTCTTCATACAGATTATATCGTTTTGTGATAGAATCACTTATCACTTATTCTTTTAAAAATGTCCTTTTTCTTTCATATCAAACGTTCCGTTTATTTGTCACCTTATAACTATTGGTAAACGTTGAGTCTCTGCGAATTCAAATGAACGTCCCTCAAAAATGCAGATATACAAACGAGCACCCCTTGAACGAGCGCCTCCCCTCGAAGGCTGGCTTTTGAATGAGCGCACCAGGCACTCTTTCGAGGAAATACAGTAAATAAATATTTTACGTTTTAAAACAATAATCGAAAGGAACTCCTGCAAATTTTACTTCTTTCATTTAAAGCGGATTAGATTCTAGGTGAGTGCTCTATTCTTAAAAAAGAAATGAAGTCTTGGAAAATTCAAAATAATCAACTTTCTTCATATCCTATGGGACATCAGAGTCATCGCAGAGGCTGGAAGGGGAGTCACATGAAGTCAAAGTGCCCTCTGAAAAGAAAAGGCAAAGAATTGAACAGTTCAGCGGGCTTAAATAAGCTGGCGTCAGAGCAGGATGTTCTCCCCAAGGATACTTTACCAAAGAAAAATTCCGAGAACAAGCTTAACACACATGAAAATTCTCGAGATCGTGGGACAAAGCTCAAATCTGACAACAAGTGCTGTCTTCCGTAATAACAAGGAAGACTGGTTCCACCCCAGAAGAAATATAAAACTTAGCGTCGTTTATTGAGATCCAATCATACGCGACCAAACTAACTTAGAAAGAACTAATCAAGATGGAAAAGGAAGATAATAACAAATGCAAAAATGGATGGACAGAAAAAAAGATATGAACAAAAGGAGGAAGGACGAGAATAACAATACAATGATGGAAAAAATGAATGAAAACAAAAAATAAAATGGTTGCAGCTATGAATGTCACTGGAACTTGACGTCCTCCTTGCATGCAGAGACGGCACAGACGACAAAGACTGGGAAGAAGATGCTTAACAATTTTCAAGGTCACACCTTTTCCAAAAGTCATCCGCTTTAGAAAAGTCAAAAACTTTTATGCCAAACTGTGTCATTTGTTGAAAGCAATCCATTTTTGGCCAAGATTTAGACTGGAATATTCGTAAGTGGTCGGGCGTTTCTCTGACACCACATCCCCAAAACATTTTTCTTTTGATTTGGATAAGTTAAAAAGTCGACCTCCCCAGTCCTCCCCATGATGTTGTCTTTCCTTGCATATGCGTGTAGATGACCTTTATACTCGCATTCTGGTCCATTATAGAGACCTTGGACGGTTCAAAATTTGCTGATAGATCACTCACTTTTCCGAATGGGCGTTGAAGTTCCAAACTGCATATTTCATTTGTTGCAACCAGCCCCCTCAGCATACTATTGTAATGGTTTCACATAAGAGGAAGGGTCCAACAAGGTAAATTCAAGCATAAAATTACGAGCCATGCGTAGCATTGAGAGCCTAATTGGCGAAATGTCTCTCTTCCTTTATTTGTTTATGTTTTCATTGATACCATTCTAATGCTACTCATCAATGTCTTTACAGCTCAGGAAATGGGCATCAGACCGGAAACATTATATGGGTTTCAACGCTGAAAGAAGGAATACTTCCTCTCCCCAGTCCTCTTTGCTCACATGTCCTTTGTTTCATCAACTCTACACTCGAGTCTTTTCTGCTGCCTTCAGCCAAGTGAACTCCATCAGATTGGAGAATCCTTAAAAATTTCTTGGAAAAAGCTTCAATCATGACGCAGACAACACCCCAGCTACATAAGGGTATAGTAAAACAGGTAAGACATTACCACATTTAAGCCTTTGGAAGGTTTGTTCCTAAAGACACGCGAAATGGTAGCTAAAATGGCAGGTCTCGCTTCGTCATTAAGAGTTTGCCTTTTGATAATTAATTTGGTGTTTGCTGTAGACGTAGATGTAGTCTTAACAGTGAAAATGCCATGAAGTTTTGTAACGTACACTGCCTGGCTTTTCGCGCTGTTGTAATGAAGACTCCTCTTGCTAAGTAAATGCGGTCTGACGTGGACTTATCCAATTGAACAGCAGGGACTATTGACTTATTCATCTTCAGAAGTGTATTGTTGGACTGAAATGAAAAAAACTTAAAGCAGTGTTGCGCTCGAACCACACTTTGACCAAGATTACCCACATCATTCATCAGATTAAAGGGACTTAATTTCAGCTTTCAAAAATCAATCTCAACGAGTTGCTAAAAATTATGCCATGGTACTCGTCAAAGTTCTTGCTCATTCACAACCAAGCCAATTATAACGGAACTTATTGTTTAAGTATATTCCTTACTGTCTCTTATGTACCATTGATTCAACATTAAAGCTTTCGCTTCTTGATGTTATGATTTACTGTAGAATAACTAAGCTTTGTAATGCCCTGCCAACCCACGTCTGCCACCGCTAAATGCCTAGTAGAAACAGCTGGAGAGGACGTTCATTAAGTGACACACAAAATCGAGTGTTGATCATATCCACGTTTTTAATTTCGTATGAATGATCCAAAGAGGAAGTAGATCGCCAGATCTTAACAGGAGCAGTTGAAAATGTAACATTCCCAGTGGTGTTTAAACTACTTAAGAAGCCCAGAGCACAACATTACGGTAGATAAAATATATAATTTTGAATTCTTATAATTTAAATGTACCCACCCTGTCATGTACTGCGTTTGTTTTGTAATAAAATTGTGTTTTAAACATGCTACCGTTGTTTATACGATATTTAACTTTCTACAGATTTGATTTTTTCTAGTATTTATTCATTCCCTAATTTTTCATGTATACTAGCTCTAGCAACTATTGTTATTGCATTTAACTTTCTTGTACTACCAAAACATATACCTTAACTATGCTGTCCTCATCATTGATAAACTTGCTGTCATCATTCTTGTTGTTGCTCGCTCTCTCTCTCCCCTCTCTCTCTCCCCCCTCTCACTGTCTTGTTGCCTTATTGCCCATATTTTAAACTTTATTTTCCTCGTATCTGCCCATGTAGTTCCAATATCTGCTCCTTGCTTCACTCTTTTGCATTTTTGTCTTTTTCTCCTTTTTATCACTATCTTCTTTTGATTGTTCTTCTCCCCTTGTATGTCTTTCCTTCTCGTGAGTTTAGGGTATACTGATTTCAGTAGAAGTAGTATGAACATGCAATTGATACAGGAACTGTTCCAATTGGTATCAATTTTGAAGTGTCAGTTATAATTACTGATTCTTGTTGCCCACAACAACAGCTGTTTTAAAATCTCGAGATTTTTGTCTGCAACTTGTCAGAAAATGGCAGTGTACAATTCTACGCATATTTTTGAAAATAGGATCAAACTTTATCTAAGAAACAGACTCGAACTGACGATTAAGGGCAGTTACCAAACAGCTGCATTTTTCGCTTGAGTGGAAAAAACTTGTGTGCTTTTGTTTGGGCCATACTTTTATTGATGAAGATATTGCTGGGTCAAATGTTAAACTCATTTACTTTTGACAGCGTTGTTTTTCTCCCTTGCGAACTATAGCCAATCACGTGAAAAAAACATCAAATTATTGACCTTAAACAAAGGTGATGACATGTGGAAGGACAGAAGATGCTTCTGCGGTTAACTGATGTCAACATCTTTTGTAAAAATACTGATGCCAATTTTCACAAAGTGATTGCTAAATGTTAAAAAATAAGGTATCTGCAGGTCCTTTCTGAAGTTTCTGATGTTACTTGAAATGAAGAAATGGAACAAGTGCTCATTTGATGTTATATCATCAACAGCATCGACATTGTACAAGCCATTTGCACATTTTTCTTGGAAATATTTTGAGATACAAAAAACATTAAGCCACCTTGGAGCTTTGTTTGATGGCATTCTGTCAGGATGTGTTTTGAGGGTGTGTTCAGTACCACAGTCACAGAGAGGGGAG
>JANTCA010081720.1:0-14491 GCA_024741275.1 Chironex yamaguchii
TTTCACATAACATCAAAACTGATAACGAAAAGCTTAAATGACTGTAGCTATTGGTACAGTAGATTATACTATAACCGTCAATATCGTTATGGCTGTACACAAATCGACATTATGGACACAAAAAAATATATTATGCGACAGTCTACAAGAATATCTTAAATAAGGTACAACTATAGTGGAAAATAGAGAAATACTTAATAGCGTACTATCTCGCAGTGTAGTATACCATAACATAAAGACTGATAACGAAAAGCTTTAAGGATTGTACCTATTGGTACAGTAGTATATACCGTTATAGTTATAGCTCTACACAAATCCACATTACGGACACAAAAAAATAAATTATGCAACAGGCATAATTACAGTGCGTTAAGAAGTGATTACATACCTGACAGTATAACAGCTCGTAATGCAGTACTTCAGCGCATAATTTACAAGTGCAGTATGACTTTGTAGCAGAAAGTAGTAAAGTGCATTATATTTTGTTCGCTTGTAGGGGAGTGCCAGATAAGCTTGTTGATTTTGGTTTTGAAATACAGACTAGGGTCTTCTACTAAGACAAACCTGTCATTATGGTTTAGAGATGAAGGCTCCTAAAAGTTTTCATTTCGTCCAGTCCTTCTCCACTTTCTTTCAACTCGTGTACGAGGGCACAGTGAATTCGTGCATTTAGGCCCGAAGATTTACAGCATGGAGTTACCTTTCCTCTCACCTTGGCTGCGTGAATTTAGCCTTATTTGATACTCCTTGGCATATTGGCGTAATGAGAGTCAAAATCTTGGCGCACGCTTTTTTGGTGTGTTGTTTTTTTCAAAATTGGTGTCATGCTTTGTGAATAATTACTCTTATCGTCAACGTTGGCGTACACCTGTGGAGCTACTGACGTTCCTGTGAACCGAGTTTTACACAGATTGTACCCTAGCTACAAAGTTGCTTAGCATTTCATATCTCAGCCATGTATTATGGAACCGGGGAACGGGAAAGTAGTCTTCTACTTCGGACGGAAATGTTGAATTACACACCATCAGAAGCTAATTCAGAAGCAGGCGTCCCCATGGTCTAAGATCAGGTGTGGATTGTTTTAAAGGTACACAAGCTGACCGTGTAATCTTCTACAGCTTCCCCAGAGAAGTCAACCCTACAGAGGTGCACACTGTTTCTACTGACGAGGCTTTAGCTATGGGAGAGTATCTGGAATCCTAAGAAAACTGTACGCCAAGCACACTGCTTTGTTTGTTGAGGCTCTAGAGCCAAAGGTTAAGAGTGAGGTCCTTGACAGACACCTCGTGTGCCTTGTTCGCGCTCAGTATCATGGCCCACTGGGGTGTGGACACGCTTAGTGGTGGACAAAGACCACCCTAAGTATGGTTAAATATCTCCTCAAGCCTCTGAGATAGGCTGTTGGGTAAGAGTCAAGCTAACCCGTTGATTGATGTAACCTGTTGTTACAATGGGCTTTGGGGGAGTAAGCTTATTGAATCTTACGTATACATGTTGCAAGTCTCCTACAAACATTGTATTTTTGGCCGGCAATGTCGACTCAAGGTAGTTTAAATTTCCCTAAAGAACATGCTTCTTGGTTCCCAACTGGGCTTCACTCTGCCCTAACAAGAAGCGTCCGCGAGTCATGTTACAGTCACGGCATGGAGATCGCCTTTGCAATCATACATGCAATGCAGTAGAGACGTCGTTTCATTTTCACAGACCTGGCATTCAATAAGCATAATAACAATTATCTTGTTTCGAATTCCATGTTTAATGAAATTCTTGAAGAATAAGATTTCTAGTGTTTGTTGAACCAGTGTTTTATGTGGGGTATTATATTGTTTATTGTCTATAATTCCAATGCTTTTAATCATTTGCAACATTCTGGTACGAAACATATTATTCAGCTTTTCAAACCTTCCATCTTCGATCAACGAAGTATTCTTTGACTTGCCAAGCTTTCCAAATAATATCCGCTATTTTAGACATTGTAAATAACCAGTGTTACAGTATCTCGCAGTGAAGTAGCTATTAGTGCAGTGTCTCTTAATTGGCAGCGACTAGTGCAGCAACTGATAGGGAAGTAACTGTTTTTCGGGTACATGACTGTGCAGTAGCCTGATCCGCAGTGACTAGTAGTACAGCAGCTAGTAGTAGAGTATCTGATGCTTTAATATTTCAGCGGAATTTAGTGAAGTATCTGACTGTTATAGCCAATAGTGCAGCATGTCCTACTGTAACGTTAAGAAGTGGAGTAGCTCACAGTGCAGCAGCATGTGTTGCATATTATCTAAAAGTGGAACAGTGCAGTACAGTGAAGGAGCTACTAGTGTCGTACAAGCTACAGTAGTAGGTATTAAAACAGTACGCCAAGGTATGAAGGTTATCATCAAATACAGCAACTACCATAATCGTTTGAATAAGCGCCCAAGCGCTTATTTAATTTTTCGGCTTTTAAGGGGGGCGCTTATTCGAGATGTGCGCTTATAAAATTATTTTCTTAAAAGGGGGAGCTTACTCGACAGGGGAGCTTATTTGAGAAGGGCGCTTATTTGAACGATTACGATAGCACTGAATTACTTGATAGCCGTGCAACAGCCAGTGCTGTATAATCTGATACCCAAGGGTCTAGCAGTGTATAATCTGATACCCAAGGGTCTAGCAGTGTATAATCTGATACCCAAGGGTCTAGCAGTGTATAAGCTGATACCCAAGGGTCTAGCAGAGTATAATTTGATACCCAAGGGTCTAGCAGTGTAGAATCTGACATTGAGAGTGCAGCACATAACAGTTTAAATTATAAACATAAATTTAGGCAGTGGTAGCATAGTGCCTGATAGTTCACCAGCATGTTAGTGGAGCAGCCTGAAAGGCAGTATCTGATGGAGCGTAACTACTGCAATATCTGACAGTATAGCAACAAGTGCAATAGATATTGTTGTACTCACTAGCAGGGCAGCATCTGACAATGCAAGAGCTAGCAGTGCTGTACTGGCAGTATAGTAGCTAGTAATGCGGTGTCTCGCAGTGCAGCCAGTAGTAGAAGCTCCTGATAGTTTAGTACGTGCTGGTGCCATGATACTGTGTCAGCTTGAAGAGCAGTACATGACAGGGTAGAAGACAATATGCAGCGGCTAGTGGAGTATCTAGTAGTTTAGTAAATAGTAGTGAAGTACCTTCTACTGTAGCAGGTAGGAGTGCAGTGCTTAAGGCACCATCCTCTAGTGCAGTAGCATCTAAGGGCCACATATTTACGAAATCAACTAAGAGAGGGGGTAGGGACTCCAGTAGAATTTAAGATGTTTTAGAGGTTTTTAGAGGAGGTGGTTGCTGGACATTTAGATGTGCCCTTTCCTTAATTTGTTCCACTTCCAAACACTTGTTGCACCACTTGTTAATGACACTAGTCCCACTGATTGTTGTCTTGGTCTATGGCAACATAAAATCACAGACATCTTGGTTCCAAACAACAAATACTAGGTCCTTCCTTATGAAAACCAGTCTATCTGTGAAATCATGTGTTGACATGTGTGTGTAAAAGGTGTGATGTTTATTATCCTATCAGCGTTAAGCCAAAACAGCAAAGTGAGTAGTGGAGTTGAGATCAACGATGAGGACTCTAGCAACAAGAAGGTTGAGAAATTATACAAGGATGACAAACTTAAGGATGAAAATCTGGCAGCAGTAATCAATATTTTCCATATGCTACAAAATAGCACCAATAGCATCATGGATGCCAAGGATGACTAAAAGACGCAGAAAACTACAAAGTGCAATATATAAAGTGTCGTATGTAGTAAATCATTAGAACAAGCATTGGTTTTTGTTATGAATAAAATACTGCAACCTGCAACTTTTTAATTTTATTCTTGAAGGAGAAGTCTCTCAAGTTTAGGCGGAGGGCATGACGGTCTATTAAAAATAGGACAGAGCTTCGTAAATAACTTCAATAACTGCCACTCATTCTTACTTTTACCCAGTCCACAATGAATTTATTGCACTACTGAAAATAATGCAGCAAATATAAATTTTTGGAGATATTGTTTGGTCATTGAAATTGTTGACCATGGATTGAAGTTGATACACATGACATGACTGTGAGAGACGATTAACAACATGAAAACGTCAAAGTTAGAAATTAGCCACTGACATACCAATGACTTCCAGATGACATATTATTCCTAACACCTCCAGATACATTAACAAGTTGATTAATGCCTACAAAAGGGGAATAATTAACTAACAACTGAATGTTAATAAACTTTTCAGCATGCAACAAAAGCCTGCATCATTGACACTAAATGATGAAACATTTCCTGTCCAAGGTGGATTAAAGACTATCTTTAAGGTCCAGAACTAAGCTTACTATACTTCTTAACTGATATGCTTGAGTTACATCCAGTACAGGAACACATCATGTGAAATTTCTTTACAGTTACAGAGTCAAATAAACGCCAACAAAAATGAGGCATGCCTCGAATTCGAAGATGTGAGCTACATTATATTATTATTACTTTTGCTCTTCTTTGGAGGAAGCACTTGTGGTTGTATTACTCGAAACGTCTGAACTGCCTTCTTTATCACTGTCGTTCACGTTCTTTTCACTGTCAGGTTCTTCAGTACTCTTTTCATCTGTTGTTTGTTTCTCTTCAGTTTTTTCATGTTTTTCAATATCTCCATTGGTTGCCTTCGCCTCAGGTACAGTTTCAGTCGATCCTTCCTTGTCAGTTACTTTTAAGTCTGACAACAAGTCAGGTAAGGTTGTACTGTCAGTGCCTTTTCTCTCTTTGTTTCTCTCGGCAGCTGCCTTAACACACTCCATAAACTTCTCTTTAAACAGCTTTGCATCTATAGCAAAGAAAAAGAAAATCAGACTCCATTTACAGTAATCCAGCTCATAAAGTGTTATTGAAAACTCAATTTTATGATTTCCATTTGCTCATCAATGCAATAGTAATATTACAAAGATGAGACAGCTGGTAGTTTCAGTCTGTCAGCCAAACAGTCCACTTCAGTATTCAACCACAGTCTTCATTGTACAACTATAAATGGCTCTCACATTCAGCTTGCAAAGGGCAGTTCAAAAAAGTTGCCGGCCATCATGATATCATAGTATAATTTCCAACAACAAAATTTAACAACTATCTTCTGTAACACAACTCAAGGCTAGCTTATCATTCATACATTTGAAACAATAAAATGACGTTGACAGCCCTTCATACAACACTGCAATGACTAACAAGGGGTCAATAAGATATGGCACACCATTGCTGCATCAGCTGAAGGCCATCAAGTCCAACTCAAAGCTAAGTCAAAGGCCACGAATATAAAAGCTCATACTTCAAAAGAGTCACAATAAAAAACCCCAGAAACATCAGACCATGATTGAGAAGGGTCATATCCATCTTCTTATTTGATTTATCCTCTAACCCTCCTCCGAAGATTTAGGCAATGCCTCTGTAAAATAGTTCTTAACACATTTATTCTCACAAATAAACATTGTTCGACACGTCAATGGCAATGAAGACAAGTTTTTGTTTGTATGTTGCGAGGGTTGCTCATCCTGACTGACTTATGTAATGTAATCATTCCTTAGCAAATCTTACCTTCTATTGATCTCAGTCGAATTGCCAAAGTTTCCTGCTTGGCCTCCCCATCAGTAAAGTCTGCCATTGTATTCCAAACAAATGCCTTCTCACTTGACGCATGTGGGTTTAGTTCCATATTGGCTGTGACTAATATTGCATGATAAAATTTCAATAAGGTAGGTTCAGAATGATAGTAGGTACAACATCAAAATTATATATCATAGTTGTCAAAAATATAACAATAAAGTACGTAGATAATACAAACGAGTATGGCCTTTCATCACATACATGCAAATATTTCTTCAGTCCCACCTGCACATTTCATATTTCTAAGCACTCCGGACTTTCACATCAATATATAAGTAGCATCAAACCCTTGCAAATTCTAAAGCCTTAATTTTCTTTCCATATTACTTTTTCTGTCTTCTTTTAGATCATATCTACAAGTCCCTCTAGACAATTACTGTCAGTTGCATTCTCTTCCATCTGTTTTTTCTCTTATTTTCACTCAAACTATTTCTCCAAATTGTTTTGCCAATGCACTTAAAACAAAGGTACTTGTAACAGAAAGGTCACCCTTGGCATAGTATGATTCAGCATTGCTTTTTCCATCGAAGGTTAAAAGGTATGCTCTGTCAATTTATGTATAGGTAAAGTTAGCAAAAAGATAAAGTGTCGTATGCATGTATTTATGTATGTATGTATGTATGTACGTATGTATGTATGTATGTATGTATGTATGTATGTATATAAGTATGTATGTACATATATTTTAATATATGAATGTATGTATGTATTTATGTATGTACGTATGTACGTATGTATGTATTCATGTATGTATGTATTTATGTATGTATGTGTGTATGTATGTATGAATGTATGTACGAATGTACATATGTATGTATGTTTGTATGTATTTATGAATGTATGTATGTATGTATGTATGTATGTGTGTAATCATTAAATCCATATCATATTATAGAATCACATTCCAGATCCATGATCTGATACTTAAAAATTAAATACTAGTATACTATTCTTACAAACTAAGAAAGAAACATTGTTAAAGTTATACACTTACTTCCATGATTTGCACACAGCTTAAGTGTTTTGTCCCTCCTCATGACCACTCGACAAGCTCCATTCTCTTGATGCTTCAGTAATTTAATTTCACCAACACCTCTTTCTTTCCACTGAGGGCCATCCTCCAAGTCAACAACATACCGGTATAACTTTGCCCTCCTACAAAGTAGTGTTCAACAAATCAGTCATATTCACGTATATGCTTATTACAATTAAAAGGAAACAAAAACTAAGAGAAACAAACTAGCTAAAGACAAATATTAACAACCGTACTGAGACTTCTTGACATGTCCTCAAACCACATTGACTCAATGTTATCTTAGATCCAACCTCTTTCTGTTATTTCAAATGCTTGTGATTCGAGACACTAACATGCACATTTAAGTTCTTGCATAAAAATTACGTGCAAAAAAACTTGATATACACATATACATATACATACATACATACCTACATATATACATATATATATACATAAATACATACACATATACTTACATATATACATACATAAATACATACATACATATATACATACATATATACATACGTAAATACATACATATATATACAAATTAATGTATCATTAATAGATGCAATTGCTTGTAAAAGTGCTGTTAACTTTTGAAATTTGATGTTTCGCCTTCTGGTTTTTGCTAAAAAACAAAACATTGCTTTCCTGCTGCATTGAATGATGCTCACAATTGTTTTCTATTAACCCACAATTGTAAATTCAATTGTACAAAAAAATATCTTTTAAAAAATTTAAAATGGCTTTCATGGTATGAAGTTCCCATGTTCAGTCATAACAGCTTACTGATAATTAAATTAAAATACATACATTTTAAATATCTCATCTTCATCTGAAACATGATTTTCAGACTTGACCAATGCTAACTTTACGACTGGCTGGAAAGTGATCTCAGGACTTCCAGGAACAGGATCTACCTGTGCAAATGAAAAGTAGAAATAATACAAATACACACACATACATATACATGAATATACTCACATATATTTTTACACATATAACTACATATTTACATGTGTGCATATATATATATATTTACGGTCATTATCAGCAAATCATAGAAAAACAAATAAGCAATGCCTGACAGCAGCATACGATGAAACGGTACCTCAGCCTGCCAATTAAACGTTCCCTCATCGACCATACATACTACTAACGTATTGCAGGCCTGTAGTTTTTCATACTAAATAATAAGAACTAATAACAAAAATAACTGATCTTTGGTAAAAGTCAGGTTTTCACATCTCGATTGATGAGCTGACTACCCCAAAACTATACACATTCACTATCGTTTATATGGTTACAATTCTGTGAAATCTATTCACGTCCTTATACGATAAGAGGACTGATCAAAAGAAGAAATGTAGTTCGGTTCTTATAGCTGTCCACGTCCAACTCCGCACTTTACTCGCATGGCAATTAAAACAACTAGATCCCCTCTGATGAATGAGACTCTAGGCGATCAATGGATATAATCGTTTGGAGTACGCCGCGAAAATGTGTCTCTCGAAAGCCACTGTGGATGTTGCTGCGGACAAGGAGATCACAGACTCATAGATTCACGACTTACCTTCTCTTCTCCCATTATTAAAACACTTTGTATTTTCTATGATGTAGGATGTTCCCAGATTTTAATAATCGCTGACGGCTCAAATCTATGTCCTGTCGAAAATTTGGGAATTAAGCAGACCTTAAAAGATTTCGCGCCAACTTTTATCCACGTTATGAAGACGAGGGGAATACAACAGACTTTCTTCTATGTTATCACTATCACTGAGCTCATATAAATATTTATGATTGTTTTCAAGCAAACTCGTTAGAAAGCGTAGCCTATTCTCATGCCAGTGTTAGGAAATTTAATTAGGAAGTGAGCGCTTTATGAGAGTAGACACCCGCTACTTTCTCCCGCCAATAGTATTTTGTCTGTGGTGACGCAGATTCAAACTCGCAATCTTTGGCTTGTAATATCATCGTCTTACCCACTATGCCACGCCGGCTCTTACTCAGAAAACAGTACATAGGTTAAATATGATGCTCGCCCGCTTCTGGACCTTACTCTTTCAATTATCGAATAATTACTCTCTAAAAAACATCTGAACGTTTTCAAGCTATAAGCACCTTACAAACATATACACATTCTGTATTCTTAAGTTTAAAATGTGAACAGTTTTCACTCTTAATATAATCTTGAACTAGAAGCACTCCAAGAGGACAACCTGCGCCAAGCCAGTATTATTATTCAAACACCACTGGCTTGCAAGATTTTTCCCAGTATAGTGTCTCAACTTCACCAAAAGAGCACAAGTAGCCCTACCCACGCTGCACATGTTTAAGGGCTGCTGACGTAAATTTCCTTCTAGATTTTTCTTGTAATGTGGCAATACCAAAATCATAATTCACTTTTCCGAGTACGTATATCCAATTTTCTTTTAAATTTTCAGTCCTTATTCCTCGTCTATGACAAGATCAAGAATGAAGTTTATTAGAACAAGAACCAAAATGAGAGACCTCATCGAGAAAGTCGTATTCACATAAGGCCAGTGGGCAGGACATCTCGCCCGAATGGAAAACAACAGATGGGCCAAGAAAACTACTGAGTGGCGGCCAAGAGAAGGAAGCAGAGCTAAGGGAAGACCAAAGAGGAGATGGAGAGATGAGATCGAGGAGAAGGCTGGCTGCACGTGGATGCAAAAAGCACAAGTTTGGAATTTGTGGAGGAGATTGTGCAGGCTACCCGCTAGCAGTGGCGTGAACAGCTGACATGATGATGATGATTCCTCGTCTGAAAACTGTGTATTAAAAGTTACACACACCCTGATGCGACTTCTGTTTTTGGGACCTTCAGCTGCGCGTCTTTCGTATGCTGAGCTTTTGTTTAAACTTTTTGGCTCATATATAACATATATAACAACTCCAATCAAGGTGTAACAGGCACTCCAACTTCTATTCCTGCTGTCTGAATGATAGTATAACAAAACTACGGTCTAACTAACAGACTGGGAAACTTGAGGCATTCCCCTAAAAACATACTTAAAACTACCTCGACTAATATTCCTCAGAGTATGAATCATCACAGAGGAAAGTATAGATCTACGGCACTATTCTAATTTGAAACCTGGACCGAACCTAGGTTAGAGAGCAGCCATCTTTCGTCTACAAAGCGAACTAACTGCCAAAAAAATGCGATTCTGCCATAGGTCAACAATTACCAGAAAGTTTAGAATCCGCCAAAATGTATAAAGGTGATATTTTTCGGATAAATGGCTTGGTAAGATCGTCCTTCTATCAAAGTGTGTTGGATTTTGTCTACGTTAAAACAACATGACAGGATCATATAGGTACAAAGAGTTTGATTTTTTACTTGCACCCTTTATTAATGCTTCCTTGTTTGATAATTTGTCTCTTTTCTTAATGATTACATGGTTAAAGTTTTCCAGTTTTACAATGCCAAAACGAAAGAAAAATCTGATAATAAACATATTTCTGCCTTGTTGGTTATGCCATTATGCAAACATTAGAATACTAATTCCCAAAACAAATCCTCAGGTGTCGCTTGCCAGCCTGTCAGGAGGAGCGTCTTGGAGGAGTCAATTCAGGGGCGGCTTTTGTAGACTAGATAACGTAACCAAGATTTCCGTCGGATGACGCAGGTTTCTTAAAAAGCGCATACACCAACACATAGATACTCAATGATAGTACATAGTCGGGGAGGAATGACTAATAGTCTTTCAACTTTTGAATCTGAGATGTTCAGTTCACTAGGAGAAACATCAAATTTGCATTTGTAAGACCGGGTTCGACGCCCAGTTGTCATAATTATAACATTTTTTGTTCTCTGAACAAGACTACCCTGCTAACTTTAACATAGAACTAGGGAAAACCGTGAGAAAGGGATTGAAAGTTTGTTGGTTGAAAGAGGTCAGATTGCATTTGTAAGACCCTGCTCGATGCCCCGGCCGTCATAATTATAACATTTTTTGCACTCTGAACAAGACCACCCTGTCAAATTTAACATAGAACTAGTGAAAACGGTGATAAAGGAATGTCTTGAAGGCACATGCCCATTGAAAAGTGCATGCACCCATTAACAGACATTCGATGATATAAGTAGATTATCGGGATGGAATGACTAATAGTCTTTCGACCTTTCCTTCTAAGATGTTCAGTTTACTTTGAAAAAGGTAGGATTTGAAGTTGTGAGACCCGCGTTCGAAAACCCGGTGGTCATAATTATAACTTTCATTTTGTTCTTTAAACAAAATCACCCTGTCGTCTTTCAGAGCGGTCTGAAATTATTTTTCCGGTTGTTTTCCTTTCTACAAAATTGAAACATCCTTTTAAAAGTGTTGCTTGAAAGCACAATGAGAAGATTTAGAAACATTCGCATGTTCGTGTTTTCATTGCTGGTGTTTATCAAAGGCCTTTTACTCAGTCACCGGCCATGAAGCCTTTATAACACAAAATTTTGTCACAATGTTTATAAAACACACTGTCGATTCCAGCATTGAATTATTTTCCTTCTTGTGCGATACCAACGTTAAGTGTGAGAAGTGTTTGCGTATTGCATAAAACACAACGAACGAACACATAATCTTTATTCTATAATACTTGAATAATCTTTTTGTGGTATAAAACCTGAAAATCGCCTTGGAAATTTGTAACATTGCGCTAAAATCATACTTAAAAGCTTTTTTCGCCTGACACTCTTCAGTGTACGAATCGTCAGAAAGGAAAGTATATGTATATGGCAACCTTCTTATTAGAAACATGTATCGAAACTTACCAATTATAAACATGAAGAACAAAATCACAAAACAACACGTTATTGGAAGAGTGCAAATGAAAAAACAAACTCTTTCTGCCTACAGAGTACTGATTTTCTTGCTTTAATGTAGACAGACTCCAATACACTTAGATGATAGGACGATCTAGCTGTGCCAATTATCCGAAAATTCTCGTCCTTATACATTTTGGCGCATTCTGAATGTTCTGAACAGAAGTTTCTATGAACGCTTTCTATAGAGTTTGCCGTATGTCTAATCTTTCCATTCCAACGATTCATACTTTGAAGAGTGTCAGACGACGAAAAGGTTTTAAGTTTGTTTTCAGCAAAATGTCACAAATTTTCACGGAGAAATTCTATAATAAGCAATATAATGCTTTATCGATTGTCATGATTCGCACAAACTGCAATGACCGGAAAGTTAAAAAAGATCGGATGATAAGATTGACCGATTTTTTTGCCGTAAATATATTTCAAAACACTTTGCAAGTGAGATGTAAGGCCAGATTTTGAGTATAGAGGCATTAAAATAGGAATTGCATCAACAAATTTCAAAAATTGTGGAAACAAAGTATAAACTGAACAGAAAACATAACATGAATCATTAAATATTCAAGATTTAGCGAATACGTATGCAGTTAATCAAATAAAAGTGTGGATGATAATAATTTTTCTTAATATTTGAGCCGACCGGTTAGTCGACGTACATTGATTAAGGATTGGATAAGCGGTGACTTTTTGGTAGCTTGTCGAAATGTATTTGCATTTGAGATTTAGTAAATTTACTAGAAAGATTAAGATTAGACAATGCAATAGTTGAAATATTTAGTTTATGGGGCAGGTTTTATGTCTTATATTCTGTGATTGTAACCTATGATTACATGCTCGTCACACAAATTTCAGTCCTAACAAAGACTGGTGATTTTGTATTTTAGAACTTTATATGAATTTCGCCTATTTTGCATTGCTTCTTAAGACAAGTTTCGTTTGTGGTTTGTTGATTAATTTTATAGCTCTTGTCAAAGTTTCCAATGCAAATGACACGTTTTGTAATGGTTTATATGCTCAACTTGCTATCGAAGTATCAGAGTGTCTTGCTATTGTGAATTGCAATGAAAACAATTCTCGAATTTGTAGGATCATGACGCAATTGTCCTGCTGTTCTCTTTATATCAGTGGATCCTAACATGACTTTTGATCCAGATGCTTTGTCTTACATTAGTAGAAAACCATTGGTGGCACCAGCTGACAAAATGTGGAAGGGCAAGAACCTCGGGAGTACTGAGATATTTTTAATACAGCGTCCATTTTTTTCAGGAAATGCTCTTTTTATGGCTAGGCAAGACTCTACGTTTTTTCAGGAATATCTCATTAGGAAAAATGCGAGGACTTTACTGTGTTTACGACTTAATACAGGAGCTTTACAGTTATAAATTTTGGATGACCCTTAAAACAATAGAAATTTGTATCCATAATTATATCGAAAGGAACATTTTATCTCTTACCTAACACAAGGACCTGTTCAAGTTTCAAGAGCGTCCTTCAAGTATTCTTATAGGTTCTTACAAAGCTTTAATCCAGGACCATCCTTGCGAAAAGTGGAGAGACTAGTTTTCCAGTGGCTCCTCCATTGTTAATGTAGCGTCAGCTTTTAACCAAAACAGACAGATAGTGATAATAACTTTCTTTAGCCTTCGATAAAGTTGTCTCAGTTATATTAGCTTGCACTTTTAACTATGAATGGCATTGTGTTACACCAATGCTGAGTTTTAACATCCCATTGTGAATTTGGTAACTTGGTATATTCAAAATAAGGATTAAAAACAGCATCGCTCGAAAGATAGAAAGGATCTAAAATGATTAAAACAATGATTAAATTAAAATAAAAACATTTTAAGTAGACAGGTATATACTCATGTCAGATACATCGATGCCAAGTCTCCCGCATTCTGCGGGTATCTCCCGCATTTCATTTGATTCTCCCGTACATTTTCGCATAGCATGAAATCTCCCACACGATGAAAAGTCTTTCGCATATCTCCCACGTGCAGTTATTTATCCCAAATTCTATTGCTAGGTAATTTCAAGGCTTAGCATTAAATATCGCTAATCAACTTTTCAGGCCAAGTCTGTGCTTTTTTCAATAGATGGATCCAGCTATCCGAGCCAACGCTAGAGCAGCTGAATGTCGACCTAACATTATAACTATTCCTTTCCTTGTTAACCCAAAATCTTAAACAAAGATTCAAAGAGGACAATCACGGAACATAGGGAAAAGGCGTTCATTGGGTGTGGGTTAAAACAAAATCCGAAAACCTCCTGCATTCAGAGTTCTGAAACTTGGAAACTATGCAGATATGCAAAAGTTTGCTCAAGGTCGGACCTCCATAGCATGTCCATTAATTGAAGAGTGCTAAACAGGACAGACTTATGAGCCACTTTAAAGTCTTTGGTTTGATTCCGATGGGGAGGTGAACCCAGGACCTCCCGCAAGCCAAACAAATGCCCTAGTAAAATAAGGCCTGGATTAAACGTCGCACTTTACAAATGTCGAATGAAGTAGCATGTGGTTCGACTTAGACGCATTTAATTACCTGGTTGTATTTGAAATGTATGTAAAATGCGATGTTTGATCAAGGCTTAAGCTTCATATTCAACTGAGAATTAACAGGAGTGTAGTATTAATAGTGAATGCATTAAACCGGGCATTGCCTTTGCGACAAAAATGCGCTTTTCCAACAGGACAGTTCGTCTTTTTGACCGAACTCAAACTCCTGAATGTAGTTACATTGTTTTTAGTTTATGATCACACATTTTTAAAGTCAGAACTACCTGGCTATGACTTTCGTGGAACTTTGTGACTCCAACATTCTGCTTTTAGTTCATTTGCATGACAGAGTACCTATTGGATTGTCCCTGGTCTTTCTCATACAGCGATCTCAACAGAGAAAACATCTCACTTGATAGTGACTGCCCATTGCTATCATTGAATGCACGTTCCTTGCTTTAAGTTATCATATA
>JANTCA010081731.1:0-14490 GCA_024741275.1 Chironex yamaguchii
TACTCTGAGGAGTGTCAGACGAAAAAAGCTTTTAAGTATGATTTTAGCGCAATGTCGCAAATTTTCAAGGCGAAGTTGATTTTAGGAAATTATAGAAATACAGTTACTCGAGAAGGATAATATGAGAATGCCCCCCTCAATGCGGTGTGCTATTTATTTTCTTTGAACACATTCAGAGTTTATTCCCACAGTCGACAATTTTTCAAAGCCCCTCATGCATAAAAACCATGTAGTGCTTTTGTTACAGTACTTAATGTTCTTCTATATACTTTTAACAACTGCTTATTAGAATGGTGTGACCTTGGGTGAATGTTTACTTTTATAGATGACATCACCACCACGGACAACGAAGGCTTCCACGTGTAAAAAGGAGTAAGTGTTATTTTTTACTATCCCAACAGCGGTAGCTTTTTCTTGAAGTAGAATTTTTGATTGGTAGTGTGAGCTCTGAAGTGGCAAAGGAGAGATCCAACCCACAGAAACTTGATGTCGTGAGCTAGTGTATGAGTAATAATACATTTTGAAGAAGAGAGTGATCCGTCCGCGAATTTTCTACCTACACCGCCTGAGCCATGCGAGAATTTTTTCATGCGACAGAATGTGAAATAGATAGCACATAGGTCGTATATGTATAGATAGGAAGGACTGGGGTCAATCCAGCGGACAGATCTGCAGATTTAAATTTGCATGTGATGTATAAGAAGGCAATGTAAAATTTATCACTTTGAAGAAGAATACGTGGCTTTAAATCGAATCAGGCCTTATCCATGTGAGGTGGAGTCGCCCTACCATCACACTGAATTGTATTTAGTTCGATGCATGAAGCGAGCGACGTTTGAGTTGGCCCTGAGGCATTTTCCCAAAAGGTTTGTGGGCACGATGTTGCAGTGAAAGCTACGTCTAAGGTATAGAACGTAGCATTGACCAGGCAAAAATAATTTAACATTATATAAAGGTTTTAACAACTCATGTACAGAAGGAAGTAGAGAGACAGACAAGTATCAAAACGAAGTATTGCATTAACAGCTGTCGGGGTATAAAAAGGTGAGGAAAAGTACACTTTGGATAAGTGCTACGATACATGTTTCCCTAGGCAGTGAAGTATAGTTTTTACGTGACTTATACTTGATTGATGACTTGTTAAAGAGACGTTTGGCTGGGTTTTTTTGCGAGTTGCAAGTGATTTGGACTTGAGTTGCAGTTGACTCGTTGTTCAGGAGTATAGGTCTTAAGAGTGACCGTGACTATAAACCGTTGATAGTTACTTCTCATGCATTTGTTTTCATTTATACAGCGCTGTGGAAGAGGAGAAATTAACAACAGACCAAGGAGGTAGCCCAGGACCGTTCTTTGATTCATTGCGTTTGATATTTTGTCTTTGTGTTTACATTAACTATTGAATTACAGGTCGTGTTGGTCCAGAAGATGAACTTTACTGGTTTTGCTTGCAACCTAACCATATTTTTGTAAAATTGCGCCAAATCTTAAACGAGGCTAATAGTAGTGATATGGAGGCTTCTGCATAGGTGCCAAAATAAAACTTATTTGTCGGTAGTAAATTTAATCTGTTTTGTTTTAGAACTGTACCAGGGTTGAATGCCAGAAGCATAAAATTTCGTAATGCTGCCAACGCCATGAACTTTTCGACTTGAACGCTTACGTCGAAGTTTTGTAACTTCATATTACAGCTTACAAGATGGTGATTACCTTATGAGCTTATAAGTTTCAGGTTGAAATTGTTGCATTTTGTTTAGATGTCTGATGGGTATAAGTAATAATTTCTTTAGGATGTTTGTTTATTTTAGTAGTTGACCCGCCTTCATCTGAATTGGAATTTAATGACTCCATGAAAAATGATACCTGTTATCAGCTGCTGTCAGAAAAAGAAAAGCAGGTTTGTGTATTAAATATTTTGCTCTATTGATGACTCGTGACGGAAATGAGAATCATCACAGATGTTCCTTTAACGTTAGCTGCTTTCATATTCGTGGTAAGTGTGGGTGTCATCCCGTGGTAGGTGTGGGTGTCATCCCGTGGTAGGTGTGGGTGTCATCCCGTGGTAAGTCTGGGTGTCATCCCGTGGTAGGTCTGGGTGTCATCCCGATGCCTAGGTTACCTTTATAAACTCTTTCCCAATAGCGCTGATACTTATTTAAGAGGCCTCGGAAGGATGAAATAGCGAGTAAACACATGCTTGGGTCGTTCGCTGGACTGTTATACTCTTACAGAGTACAGAGTACCTGTTTAGAAGCCGTTATCCGTGTAGCTAAAGCAGAGGTTCGAATTATATTCAACGCCACTTGTCGCTGTCAAAAGGACATTCGGCCAGAAAGACATTTTACCAGAAATGCACACTGCTTTAAAGTTCTCCGGCAGTAGCCCCAGTGCTCTCTGATGCAGGTTCCGAGCATTCTGTATAAGATGCTGCTCTCGCCAATGGGGAAAGCGGCAGTCAAAATCAAGATAGCGCGTAAAACTGTAGTTGTAGAGCACACAAAGTCATTATATCGGCAGTTACATTAGATATAGTATACGTTGGCTATATTTTAGTAACACTACATGCTCACATGTACTTTTTCACATAGACACACGCCTGGGATTTGCCTTGGGAGTTTTGAGCTTGGTGATAAATGCAGAAAGCATGAGGGGGTAACAATCAAGTGTAAAGTGAGATTCGTTGTTCAGGAGATATTCATTAACTCATATAGTTAATTTTATGTAGCATTTACTTTACCGAACTTGACCCCCTCAACAATTAGTTGTTTCTTCTAGTATGACCTTCGTGGGTGACCAAGTTGAACACTTGCACACTGACTGTAAGGTTTTGATATATACCGAAAATGTTGCAGTCAACTTCCTCGTCCCAGAGCTCCGTGATTTTAAAACTGATATTTCTTCTTCATTCGTAGTTTTGCTGTGCACTTAAAATGAAATGTACACGATATGCGACAGTGAAGACATTAATTATAAAGGTAAGTTTTTATTTGTCTTGTTCTCCACATGAATTATAAAGTGTAGGTTATCGGATAGCTTTTGCTGATTGAAACGGCTGTTTTACCAGCACGCGTCTTTGATGGATCATTCCCCTAATTTTCTCAAGTTTCAATTTAATCTCTGCTTGTTATCTTTGGCTGTTGTCTTTGGACACGGATGCTGTGTGCTTGTGGTGTCGTGTTGGAGAGGACCCCGTTCTTGGTATTCTCTAAGAACAGTTGTCTGCATAACTAGCCCTTACCCGTATGTCGACTGTATAAAGGAGAGAAAAATGGTTTAAAGAAAGAAAAAGAAAGACAATGTATGGCTTTATCAGGGAGTCATCTGAAAGATTGAGAGAACTTTTTTTATTATTTATTTTTTAAGATGATCCTTTTAAAAAAAGTGCTATCACTGGGTATATTATTAAGTAACCATGGGAAAGGACCCTAAACAAGGCGCAGTGACAATGATGAACTTGTTATTAACGGTCAAGACATCGTATGATTATCTGACGCAAGGGAGATGAAGCAGTATTTTGCATGGAGCTATAGATGCTGATCTTATTGAATTTTTAACCGGCCTAAGTCGACAACTGGTAACCATCAGATTTGATTTCTGGTAGTACATTTGCCATGACTTACAAGATTGAATTGTTAAATTTCTTCATTAGCCCGCGTAAGGAGCTTCGTGGCCATGGTAAATTGTGTGAAAGTGTTAAAATGAGAGGGTTGTTCGACACACCAACTTTTTGCGCGGAAGGTCTCGCCTGTTACAGCAGTATTTTCTCATCGGTTTTTTATGGAATCTGCAGGATCATCTTTTAATAAATGTAAAAGAGAAATTGCCATTCATACCCTTACCTTTTTGTGTAGTCGTGTTTTGTTTTCGGGGTTTTTTTCTTATTTTGTTTTCACCTTTTTTTTTCTAGGAATTTCTCTTACGTCAGCAGGGGATACAGCTAAAAGCAAGATACCCTCCTTACGTCACAAAAGCTATCAAGCGTGCTGTTTCAGACTTCCTATCTCAGCTGGGGTGGGTCAGTTAACTCGGCATCTGGCAAATAACTCCTAGTGTCATACTTTTGAGTCCCGAATAATCGCCCCACTCCTCTCAGGAGATTTATGGTTTTGAATATTTTCCACTCAGGACAGCCCATTTCTAAGCCTCCAGACTATTATTATTGTCGAGAAGACCATTCAGCCTGCTGCCTATACTTTCGTTAGCGTGTCATCGAAACAGCTGAGAGTCAAAAGATTTTTCAGTCTCTGTTGCAAAGACAGAGAGTACTTTCTACTAGATTATAAAGTGTCGGATCTCCTGTTATTCCAATCCCAATAGCATTAGGGACTGAAGAATATTTATTTATATAATTGTATATAGTGTAAAAGTAGATAGTAGTCAGAAAAATGCTATCAAACACCATTTATAGTATATGTATGATTGCAAGTTAGTTATTTTAAGAGGTTTTCTAATGTAAATATCGAAACACTTATTCACGTGGTAAAGAAGCAACTACTATGGTACTGCTGTTAGAGTCGAAGTCGCATTTTCTAAGGACAATTATTGCAATTTAATGCGCAAGTGAAACCCTTATCTCAGTAACACCGAATCTTTAGCAGTCGAGAACAGATTAGATTTATTCTTGACTTTCTGGAAGTGGTTGTCTGCATCTAGTCTTTTGAAATTTTGTTCCTATAAGTATACATTGGATCACTGGAAGCCCCTCAGTAAATTTATGTACTTATTAGCTCTACGTTTTATTTGTAAAAGTCGACTCAAAAATCCAGATAAATAGAGAATCAAATTAGGTTGAGACTGAACTCTGGAGTTGCTATTTATTTGTGTAGTGCGGTCTATCTAATATGAAAAGAAGGATAAAATGTAAATTATCAGGTTCCTCCATTAGTAAAACGGACATTACGTAATTATCTTGTCACTATAAATCCTCAGGTGGTAACACAGATTGATCCCTTCTATCCTGACTTGTGCTAATATCTTTGATTCTTGTGATTAACATATTAATCTAAAGCCGGTTCTTACACAGTGAGCACGATAACCTAACTCTCAGTGGGTAAGGAGGCAACTGTAATGTGAGCTCCCCACTGGTGCGCTTTGACAGTAGGAATGATCATTCATTTTCAAAATATACTTAGCTATACAGATCGCACTCTTGCTTGATTCAGAAAGTATTCTAAGCAACCTCCTGTACTCCATTACTGTTGGCATCTCTTGTATAGATTAACTCACCAGAATGTATAGTATTATGTATACTAGATATATGTTGTTTTCAGGCTTCTAGTATCATTTGTTAATTAAGCAGACTTTTTATGATATTGCGAAAGAGCAATGCGGTATGTATTAACCGTCTTCTTTAATACAGAACCTTTCCGCCCAATCATTGGGTACTCACTGATAGCGTATAAATTAATTAGATTGACTTGTACTACCCATTTTGCGATTTGCATACTGTATAGAATTTTTTCCCTCGTCATTTTGGATTCAGACAAAACTGAAATGCTTACGTCCAAAGTATGTTTGAGTAAAATGGCTTAGCAGTAACAAAATCCATACTTGCCTTGAAAATTTGCGACATTGCGTTAAGAACATATTTAATTGCCTTTTTACTATAAGGACCAAAATTTTCGGATTATTGACATAGCTAGTTCAACCTTCCATGGAAAAGAGGTTTTGGGGTCTGTCTACATTAAGACAAGAAAATCAGGAGTCTGTAGGCAGAAAGAGTTCATTTTTCCACTTTTTTAATAATGGCTTATTTTTATATTTTCTCTTTGTTTTTTTCTCTCTCTTGTTTAGGATTGATTAGTTTCTATCCATGTTTCTTATTAAAAGGTTGGCATGTGTCTATAGTTTCCTTTCTGATGATTGATACGAATGTGTGAGACGAAAAATCTTTTAAGTACGTTTTCAGCACAATGTTGCAAATTTTTTGTATCATCAAAAAGTTGTTCAAAATCCGTACTGTTTTGTTATTAGAACGTTGGGGGACAAGTTAAAAATTTTGTAGCATTTTGGGCACATTGCTTTGACTTTTTTTTGCTTTATGTTCGTCAATTAAATGCATTGTATATTTTACGTGTATATTGTTACGTATTTGTATGATACTGAAAAGATTTGAGAATAGGAACAGTTCTTGCCACTTTCTTTACTTGAATCCTGTATATATGATGCCAAATATTTCTTGATAAAGTTACTTTGAATTTTAATTGAATTTTAATTTTTAATTAAAGATCTTGCATTTTATTTCGCAGTAAAGCTTTTTAATTGCCGCTTTGAAAAATTCAGCAGGACGAACAGTAGAAGTGGTTTTAACTTTTCGTCCGACGACTCGGTTCGCAGAAAACGATCTTCAAAAAGATGCCTGGCCTTAAGACCCCGAGACTGAGAAATACCAGCCTGGTCCCTGGCGGGGTATAGTCTACCTATGAAGAAGCAGTCTTGACAGTTTTGTTATACTGCCATTGCTTGTATTAAGTAAACCCACTTTTCACGACGGGTGCCGTTGTGAAAAGAGGAAATGGGAGCTGTGCTGCTGGAACTGTGGTCCACGCCCTTGACTACATCCAATATTGTTTGCATTGGTTATAATAATCCCTCTGTTTCTGTTGCGTATGTTAGCTCATTAAGCTATTTTAATTTGGGTATATATAAAGTTATACAAAGGCCATAATAGCGCATTAATTTGCATTGCCAATTTGAGAATTTACCCAACCTGACATCATCTTTCTACAAGGGACCTATCCCCCAAAATCTCCTGTAATTCTAACGAGAGGGGCTAGGCCCCCTCTATGGCACTCCCGGGTAAAGGGCACTTTTAAAGAGTTTACCCGGCTTGCACCCTTACCAAGTGTTTGTTGTACATTAACTTGGTGCATATGTATGGTAGGCTAAAAACTAGAAATTGAAATATTCCTTTCTGTGTAAATTTACCTTGTTTGAGCTATCAATAGGTGTCTTAAGTAAGCATTTTGAGTAGACTTGTCTCAGGTTACTGCCTAATCATGGACTGTTGAATCTGTTGCTGATAAGTGATATCTTAAAGGTGTGTTCATGCTGTGTTGACTGAGTATCGCTATACATAACAAAAGTAACGTTTTGATTGTCGGTTGGAGAAAGGAGTAGATTAAATTTGGAGCTTCAAAACGACGTTTAATAGGGAGAAGAGGGTATTGTCAGAGAATTGATCGCCAAATTAGATATTCAGAGATTATTTTCGTAGTACCCTCTTATTATCGTTGACGAACCCAATGCTTATCGTTTTACACATTAAAAATATTTCTTCGACTAGTAAATTCATCTTTCATGGAAGTTCTTACTTTTACATGACATACGCATTGAACTCGACAAACTTTTACATGACGTCAATGTCAAATCTTTAACAACATTCGCACGAAGCAGCTAATACAGCAAAAACAAATGTCTTCCTGGTGTTTGGTGAGCTATGCACACTGTGCTTAGTGTAAAACTAACAATAGGCAATGCTGATGTATCTTCCAGTAGTTAGTTTTTCTAAACGGGGAAGTTTTATCGAATCAGGTAGGGCCCGTTTGCACTGAAGCAAAAAACAACAATAAAGCCAGTCCACTATCGCTGTATCTTGAAAGGTTGTACATTTTGTCAGGAAACTGTTTGATTGGTAACATGACAATTTGAAATATGAAAAATTGTCAGAATTCGACTCGACCATCAAAGAGTGCCATCGTTGAACTTTGAGGTAGCACTTTTGGATGAAAAAGTAGGATGAAACATGAAACAAGAAGGCTTGCAATCACAACTGTCATGATTTAATTAGAATGTCTAATATTCAAACTAGCACAGGGCTTTATACTGAAAAATGACAGGTAGAGAACTTGTTAGAAATGTTGTCCATGACACAAAGCTCAGTGCAAACCCCAGTGGTAAAATCTGACAAAGTTTGTGCAGGATTATCAAGTCTGACAAAGTCTGTCATGTTTTTAGTGCTAACAGGCCCTCCTTATGCTTGGCAAGAATACTGAAAAATATCTTCACTTTGGCAAGTTCAAAATACATTTGGAAACCTGTTTATTATAACTTTAAATGCCATTTTGATGAACTTGATCGTTTCGTTCCTCAGTTTTCTCTTGTTTTGTTTTGAATAATGAAATGATTCCTGTTATCTTCAGCAGGAAACCAAGTCTGGAAAGAACTGCTACAATCAAAAAGAGTAAAATGACTGCAATGATTCCTATTATGATTTTCTTGTAGTCGCCAAAAATATTCCCTAGCTTGCCAAATGAGCTGAATAAGTTTTTAATGGCAGTGACAATCTTTCCGAATATGTTGTCATTTGCATTTGTCCCGCGAATAACTTTTCCTTCTTCTTTAGGATTTGTACAGTGTCGACTTTTGCTTTTCCCGCTGCACTAAGAATGAAAAGCCAATAAGCAATTTATACTGTAATGTGAGAATAAATTTCAAACTATTATTATAGATATTAGGTCTTTTCACAAAACTTATTTAAACTTTTCTCCGAATATTTACAGCTTTTCTTCGGCTGAATAACGAACCGAATACGAACATTTGTTACCCAAGACAAGCTGCAAGTAAAGGAAAGAAGAAGAAAGAAATCATGTACTTATTGACAATTTATATTCCCAAATAAATACGGTGTGAGCTTCTGTTAATGGCAGTGTCAATGAATGAGTGAATAGCAAAATGTACTTTCGCCAAAATAAGTAAACAACTGGCTGGTAGAACTCGAGTACAGCACTATCCGTAGGCGAATACCTGTTAACTTGCTATTCGACCGAATACGAATACACTGTCTTCCTACAATTCGGATCAAATTGTATACGAAGAGAATATTTGCTACATCTCAAATAAGAATATTTAACACACTAGAATACGATATTACCAGAAATAGTCAATAAAAGAATGTGTTGAAATGTTGTTACATGATTTCAAGTTTTAAAACGTCACTGCTTGTATAGGTAACTCTACGTTTTTCGTTGTCCCGAGAAGACAGTTCAGGAAGTGTAAGTTTTCAGCATTTCAATTACCAGGGGAGACTACTATTGTCATATTACTAGAGGTGAACTTGTAAAACAGCTGTATGCTTTCACGTGTTTCCCTCATGCTTTGTTCGAAAAAGAACCCAAATAATTATGAACGTATGATGCTGAAATTTGAACAGGATGGTGATATGTTAAATGATTCGAAGTGATTAAGGCAACCTTTTTGTGAGTACAAAGCTTGAAAATCGCCTCGCAAATCTGTACAATTGCGCTAAAAACATACTTCAAAGATTTTTTGTCCTCGTTTTTTCTTTTTTCAAGGAGAAATCCCAGATTTTGCATCATTTTAAACTTGCAGTAATGATGTTTTCATGGAAAACATAACTAGCGAGGAAATCCTCGTGGGGAAAACCTAGTTACCATACCGTCTTTTAGTACAGCTCATTTGAATATTCAGAAAACTGGAAATTCCACCTGACCCCATTGGTTTAATGAATGTTTGCACTCTCCGATTCCTCCTAGTTTTCAAAATATTTTCTATGTTACGCGTATAAGTGGTCTCACTTTATTTTGTGTGCATTAACCAGATATTAAAACATTTATTCATTAAATATTATTACGTTACATCTCTGATGATAACGAAAGTTTAGCATTGCTAAAAGATGTCCTTACTCGCTGTCCTTTCCTGAAATGTTTATGCAGTCGACGTAATTACAATACGCCACACATATCTACCATACAGAAATGAATGCATAATTAATTTGTTAACTTACTTTACAATCACATAGAGGGAGACAAATACAAGCAGCTTCAGTTTGAAATGTCACATTTTTTGTGTCAACCAATTTTCTTGCAGAGTCGTAAAGATGAACTAGACATAACAGGGAAAGAAGCATATACGAAAAAATTATGATAAATGATACTTATATGTTTCTACAAGAGCTATTTACAAAGAATCGAGTCGGTGGAAAAGAAAGTGTACCCTAAGATGAAAAAAAAAGTTTCTTCCTACGACCTTCCGGACCTCCACTGAGCACGTTTATATCAGAATACAGCGCACTCGCATTTATCCAAACCTCGCTTATCTCAACCCAGTTTATCCGTCTTTAAAAATGTCTATCAATGCTTACAGAGTCATTTTGCAAGGTGGTTCAATACAAAATCATTAAAATTTTCCATAATTTGTCAACAAGCTTCACAAAACTGCAATCTGGGCACCAAGAAACTTGTGCAGACTTTACACATGCGTTTATCCAATTTGAGTGCCGGAGTCGTTGCGGTCTACTTTGTAATGAATTCAGAACTACGTATTTACGTTCTGGCTGTTCTTATAAACGAATATGTACTGGACTTGCAATATTAACTTCAGAAAACTCTTCTTAAAAAGTGTCTGATATTATTTTCTTTACTGATATTAAAAAATTTTCCTAAAAGTAAAAAATTAAAAGACTGTTTTAAGTAAAATTGACATCCATAAAGCTTTTTAACGCTGCTAACATAGATTTTTGTACCTTTTCTCTTTGGGTTTTTCTCGCCTTGGTTTCCTTGTCTTCGTATTAGTCAATTGTCGATCCTACCTTACACTACACACTCTGCTATGTTTTCTGTTCCTGTGTTCTAACGAATCTATATGGTCAGTGTCGGGAAAAGCTATATAGATGTCAATTTTACTTAAAACAGTTTTTATTGGTATTCCAAGGGAATTTCTGCGATAAAATATCTTTGTGATATCTTGAATGGATTTTGTACATTTTACTTTTGACTGAACTTAAAACTTGTTATAATAACGTTTACTTAGCTCTCCCTTTTGTCATTTGAACAAGCCTAGCAATATATAAGGTGTTTCATTGTTAAGTATTTTGACTTTGTCCTCCTGGTAATACATTACAGCAAACCTGTTTAGAACAAGATGTATGCTGTCTTCACAGGCCATGCTTTCACAAGATACACTAACTTCAGTTTCATCATAATAGTACTACCTAGATTTGTCATCACTTTTATGCTTCAGTTCTTAATCTAATAATAGCCTTTTGGTTAGGGCTATAGTACCTTAAAGATATTCCTCAGTGGAGATTCTTGTGTTAAAATCAATCAGGAATCCTTTCATTAGTCGTACTGTAGTATTATACATTGTTCAAGTTGTTTTAGTTTCATAAATTCTAAGCAGTTTTTGACATAGACTTAAATAAATATAACATAAATTAGTTTTGAACAAGTATGTTTTCCGACCATTACGTATGGCTGTAAAACATGGAAATTCACTAAAGCACAAGTACAAAAGTTGCAATCAGCACAAAGAAATATGAAAAGAACTATGCTTTTTATAGAATAAGTATTACCTGGAAGGACAGAAAAACTAACAGTCGAGTAAGAGCTAACAACAAAGTCAGAGATATCATTGAAGTTGTAATCGAAAGAAAATTTAGATTGACCAGTCCCATTGCAAGAACATTTGATCACCGATGACCTAAACGGCTACCTGAGTAGAAAGTAGGAGGCTGTGGAAAGAGATAAAGGAAGGACAGAAATATTGACGGAGAGACGACCTCGACAGATAATTGGGAGTGAACGTGAGAGGAATCGACAGAAGGAGATGGCGCAGTTTGTAGAAGGCTTGTGTCCTGCAGTGACAATCTTTGTCTGAGAGTGCATGAATGAGATATGCTTCTTTACCATTGCACGCGTAGAATCCTGCTTCTCTATTGAAGACTGATACATCAAATGTTAGTGTCTTTGTCCTTTGTGGCATAATTGTAGCTCCTTTCTCCTGGATTCCTCTTATTCCTTTTGTGCACGAAGGAACTGTGACCTGAAAAGGAATAACAACCCGTGAAAGATCACAAAAACTACTTTCGAACAACAATGTACTAAGCACTCTACTTGCAAAATATAAAATTTGTTTAGGCTCGAAATCTAGAATGTAAATTGCAATTCATGATGGATCTACCGAGATCGATTGATTCCTGTTGCAATTATATTAAAGTTGTTCCTGCTGCTATCCCCCTTGCTATTTCTGGATTTAAAGCTCGTTTTTACAAGTAATATGACAAAATGACCTCAAATGTGAAATTTTACACAAAAATGTCAATCATCAGAGATTCTATGAACCAAGTCAAATAACAAAGTAGTTCTATAGGAAATCATAAAATCTTCAAATTGTGATATTTCATGCAATTTTCTCACATTTAAATGAACGTTGTTATATTTCAGAGCTCTCCGGGAATCCAAGACTTATGCGTTCATAAAATTGATTTTTATGATGTCGTTTCTTATGTACTCTAAACGTAAAGACTAATATGACTTTTCCAATTGGAAAAATCCATCGGTTTACATCATTACAATACAGCATTTGCTACACTTATCGTTCAAAAGCGAGAGAAAATATGCACTGAGAGAAGCCTGATAATTGTGACCAAAAGAAAGATCAAATACGCAATACACATCATGAGTCTAGGAGAATTAGCAACACGAGTATTAAAGTGTACAACAGAGAGAGTGAGAGCAAGATAAAGGCAAAGGTGAAGTTGGACAGATGATTTGGAGGTCTGGGAAGGATGTAGAACATAAGGGCAAATCGACAGAATAGGGGAAGATAGAAATAGCTGGAGAAACATGGCTGCCAATTTTTGGATCGAGGACGACCGCTAACAAAAATCGTTCACAAGTTGCATTCTTTTGTCAATGTTGGTCATGCATTAACTTACGAAAAACTCGGAACTGACGTATCCTATGTTCATCACATCAACATACAGTCTACCATCACCTGAGAGAGCTTGAAACCTACTGATGGAAGCTCGAACGATTTCTCCTTTTGCTCTGTGAAGGAAAAGCGGGAAAATTTTAGCTGTTTTGTGATGACTTATCGCAGTCTTCGGTTATTACAAATGTTCATGTAAGAGACGACAGAAGTTCTAGACTATTTCTAGACTATCATGTAATTGTTAAACATTGTGCAAATTTCGTGCCACCAAAATGACATCTCATCTCCTCATATTTTCAATCGCCAAATAACTTGAGTTGTAGAAAAAAACAAACTATAAAACAAGTTTGCAATTACTTGAATAACAAAATGCAAGGAATTGTTATTGCAAAAGCAGGTACGAAACAACAAATTATATGGAATGCATGGAAGGAATGCAGGCATGGGTGAGTACAGGGAGCGATAAGGATGACACTGAATGAGGAATAAGAAGCACTAGACAAAGTTTATACATAAAGAAGACGAAAAAGCTCATTTTCAAATATCAAATGTCTTAATTGTTCTCCCTTTGTTAAGGTGTTTTTGTATCGCCATATTATAAAGCATACGTTTCATCATACTACATGTAAATAATAAGACAACAATTTATACCTGTTGTATACCAAAATGATGTCATCTGCACTTAACTGCAGAAGAATCATACTTGTCATTGTCTCGCTTGTTTCATAAGCAAGGTTAAATTGTGTAGTTCCTAACTGTTTTTTAATGCCCACCATTTTCCCGTAACGCTTCGCGTAATAAAGAGGCATCTTGCCCATCTCCATTTTTTTCTGTTGGACAAAAATGAATTTGTAATAAACTTGTATACACACTTTGGGGCATTTAAAGCTAAATTTTGAACCCTTATTGTTGCGAAATATTCAAGAGTCCTAAACTCATTAAAAAACAAATCAATGATGATGTGATTTCCTGACGTTGTACTTGCATTGACTGTGTTGTAACATAAAATGAGCATTCTCCCTAACTTGTTTTCTAAGTGAATTAAAGTAAAAGAATCCGCTTGCCCGTTGTTGAATTTCTGTAAATAAATACTTGCTATAAATTTTTACTACGAAGTTTTGTTTATAATTTATACATTGCTCATGTTTTTTTTGTAATGTAGGCAGATTGCAGCTGCAAGTCAACGATGTCAAATATTTCACACAAAAATGAATAAAATATACTCACGGTGCATTTGTCTATCGCTATTGATTACAAGATACGTAAAGAACTGCAAAATATAAATATCGTATGCAAGATATATATTATCATTATTCCACACAACAGTACCTGTTTCATAAACTTCAAGTATCAAAACCTTTTTAACTAGATCTGTTGTTGTGTGTCAAAACTTACAATAGCCCAAAGCATTTGCCTTGTTAATTATTGTACTCCCAACTTAATCTTAACGTAAAAAGTCAGAATCAAAAAATAACTTTTCATCTTTACTCGTTACATTCATACATAATTACGTTAGACACCCTTGCTAAAAATAGTTTTTACCTTATCTTCTCGCCAGAAGTCCTGGGGTTGATTGTAAAGGCAACTGTATGAAAAAGGAAAAAGATATAAAAATTAGTAATACTATTAATAAAATTTGCCTTACCTTTAGTTTTTATCATTAAGCAATAGAGCAAATGTAAACAGGCATTATTTACTTGCAAAGAAAAACCAGCATAGCACTAGAAACACCGGCTACCGTTACTACTACTATTGCTGTTGCTACTACTACTACTACTACTACTACTACTACTACTACTACTACTATTATTATTATTATTA
>JANTCA010081742.1:1109-14490 GCA_024741275.1 Chironex yamaguchii
AGCAACAGAAGAAAGTGTCGGATTGTAATCGGTGGTATATACGTTTTGTTGTCAGGTAACTCCTACAATCGAATGAAAGAAAGACTAATTAGCAACAGAAGAAAGTGTCGGATTGTAATCGGTGGTATATACGTTTTGTTGTCAGGTAACTCCTACAATCGAATGAATGAAAGACTAATTAGCAATAGAAGAAGGTGTCGAGTACACCAACGGTTTCATAGGAGGAATCTCCGTCAAATAATTAGTTGATTGTTTTGCAAACATCGCCTATCAGTATCGACTATTCAAAAAATGTTACTTCATGACAATGTATCCATTTAATATTTTATTTGAATGCAACTAAATAGTGCGGATGTCAAGTAGTACATCTAACTCTCACGCCTTGTAATAAGAGGGAACTAATTATCAGTCTGGCCGGAGAAAATTTCCAACGAAAACCTGTTACAGAGATGCAAGCAAGAGGACTTGGGCGCCATCATTACAAGAAGAAGATGGAGATGGATAGGACGTGTCGAGAAAAGACCAACAGTCAATCAGAAGAACAGCACTGCACTGTACCCCAGATGAAAAGAGAAAGAGAGGAAGACCAAGAGTGACTTGGAGGAGGACAGTGTAGAATGAGATGAAAGGGACAGGCAGAGGTGGAGGGGATTTGTTGCTGCCCTACATACCACTGGGTGTAATGGATAATGATAAATTATCAGCCTATCAACCAAGGCCCAAAACATCGTCAACTCGTAATCGGGATGACTCCTGTTACAGGAAAGTATTTTTGACGTATGATCCACTATGTTTCTGCATTAATTTACTTAATTATAAAAGGTGCGTATAGTCATACCCTATGTGTAAAAGGAACCGTTCTTTCTTATCACTTTATACTGTTCTTTTCGTTGTAAAGTTAAAAATTTTATATGTTAAAATTTCATTTACTTTTCCAGTCAAGGAGTCATTTATTGTCTCAAATCTTACCTCATCAAGAACGCACAACAAAGTAACACAGCGCCGCTATACGTTACAGTTCTCTGTGGTTTAGAAACACAAAGATATCTATTTGAGTGCTTCGATTCTTATCGTGATTTGTTCATACAACCATAACGAAAGAATGTTTACCTCATCAAAACAAAAAGCGCCAAAGTAAACACTTCTTTTAATTTACACGATCGTCGCCAAACTAACACTGAGGAGACTTAGGCCGTGATAACAAGGTTACAAAATTATGTGAAACGATTCTAATTTAATGCCAGCTTGGACTACACCTCAGACTGACTTATTTGTCTTTTGCTTCAATGGCGACGGTCTAATACAAAAACTTCTCGGTTTTACCATAAAAATTAGCGCTAAGGTATATGATTACGCTGCTTAATCTTATCTGACACATTGATGTCAACGTGAACACTTTTTTCGTGTTCTATCTGTGCCAATTCATCCACTCAGCATCGGTTCCAAGCCAGACATCACCTTGGCTTGCTAGGGTGAAAGAGGAGGGGTAGCAGTGCGCTTTACTCCATAAAGCCTGATCAACCAAGTCCAGCAACAAGTCTTGAAATCAATGAAGACCAGTTTTTTCTTGGACAGGCCATAACGGACGCTCGTTGGATGTAAAGCCCGCATATCTTAAGTTAGTGAGTGCCATTGTTTTCCAGCATTATTGATCTCTCAATTAAGTTTGGCTACAAAAACCTTATTATTATGACATTATCTGTATTTTTTTAATGTAAAACATATCTTTATCGTGAAATTTAAGGATTAATATTACAAACTGACTTACCACGTCAAAAATCACCACTGGTTCGTCAAAATTGGGATTTCTCTTTGCATTTTTACACACACTTGATCTCACGACTTCTTCCGATTGCCCATCAAGGGACATCACTTTGTAGCAACAATCAATTTCTACTTGTGGCCTTGATATTGCCATAAGTTGAGCACGTTTCATCTGTCTGACTCCCCAAAACAAGGCCTTTGAAAGTAATCGTAGCGAATTGCTCTTATTAATGCTAGAATATTCTAACAAAACACATGGGGTTGCAATAAAAGATCTGCGAAAGTTGCAAAAGAAATATTTCCTTTGTAGCCGTGTAGTGCATTATACTATATCAATACATCTGCTCATTGAACTACATTCAAATTAAAAAATTGATAATCTGTGTAAGTGTAGAGTGATAACGCTGTAAAGAACATGTTTGTCCCTACTTTTCTGCGTCTACAACTAAATTATCATCCTTAACACACCTCCACGCGATGTTTCACCATCAGAGGACGAATGTCCGAGGGCACAGGTACTTTCAATCCTTCTGGTGTGGTCACAGATTCAGGGTCGTCAGGAATGTCAGTGTAAATATCCTCAGAAATCTAAACAAGGAAAAGAGGGAATTCGTTTTACGGAGTGTCATGAATAAGAGCGAAAAGCAGGTTGTGAATGATAACAGAGAACAGCAATTAAAACTTATAAAACATTTTATTAAATTCAAACCTAAATTAAACTTAAATTCAAACCATACATCGCAATCTCAAAAGAAATAAATCTAAGTCTATGCCATAGCATTATTTAAAAGGGGAAATGTCAACGTTCCGTTGACAATTACATATCATAAAATGGCACTTTTTGCACTTTCTGTGTCCATTCACTTACTCCGTTAATAAAATACGGTATTCCATAAGTTGCATAATGGATAAAAAAATACAAGGATACATAAATATATAACTAACAAAATATCTAACAAAACAAATGAATTGATTAAAAAATCGTAGAAATACACAATCAACGTATGAACAAATAACTAAATCACTAAATACATACAATGCTATAGACATAACACGGATAGGCAGCCGGTGGACGCAGACATGAAAAGACGAACAAACAGATTTGATTATCAGCAGACAGGTCAATAGATGGACAGATTCTCTTTTACCTCTCTTGTCGGATAGATGGACGGACGGACGGGCAGACGAGCAGGAAGACGAAAGTTTTCTTTTCCCGATAAAGATCCCCCAATCTTTTATTACTGACAAGAACCCTCCATCAGATTTTCTCTTTGACCATACATCATGTTATAAGCATACACCAGAGTCAAGTGATCTCGTGATCATTATTGGGATAGGAATGCGTACTTTTAACTACCCAGCAATTAGATGCTCAAGGTAAAAGCCAATTATGACCAAAGATTTCAAAACAATGAATAATTTCAATTTTGTAGTACAAGTTCTCACCTGTAGCATTTCAAAGGCCGCAAGTAATTCTCCAGCTTTTTCTTCGCCTCGAAAAATTGGGAACCACTGAAGTACAGGCGGAAAGAAAGGCTTTACGTACTCCTCGACAGCTAATTTGACGACTGGCTTTGCTAAGGCCCGTCCAATGAACTCCACTTCTGTTGAGAGCTAAAGTTGATGATAGGCAAAAACATTTACATCGAGGAGGTTCTAAAACTAAATTCAAAGAAGTTCATCAAAATATACACACGTCATACTAGAAATGCCATGCCATGCCATCCAAACAAGGCAATACTAGTAAACTAAAATAATCAACCGCAGAGGATAATTACTATGCTGTGCATATATGCAATGTTATTAAAAATAAAGATCATTTATGGTACATTGTAGGATGAGAGAATACATGCGACATCTGTACTTACGACAAAAATACCTCTTTTACGAACACGTAATCAGACAGCAGAAACGAGCTTTAAAAATTACTTTTTAAACAGCCTTAAAATTAACAGCACACCCACCCCTTCGTCTTTATCGAAGACTTCGATAACAATTATTGGTGGATTAACTGCAAGCTCTGTAGCATCACCCCAAAGAAAGATATCCTCAAACTTAAGCATCTGATCCCACGTTGGGCTGCGAGTTTTCCAAACCACATGTGTTTCTTGAACTTGATTTGTACAGATGATACGTGCAAATGCATCTAAAAGCCAGGAAAAATACAATTCGAGCAAATTAAGACATTGTAAGACAAATGCTGTGGGCTATGAAATAAGCAAAACAGAAAAGTTCATTATTCTAAGAGAAAATAGTACATTGTATCTAGTAAATGAGAGTTAAAGCGGCACGATTATTAATTCAACGTGTCTCATACCTGAAAGACCAGATTCGTCACTTCCGATCAGGCTTCTTGCTTGATAAATATGTGCCCTGGCTACAAATCTCTGTCTCTCTGTGAAAAACAAGAAATTATAGAATCCAAATACTAATGTATAAGAGCAGAAAAATAAAAGCATTACAAATCGAGGATACAAAAATAAACTATTTTAAAAAGCGGGACTTCAATAAGCAACTTGTCAGCTGTGGGAGTTAAGGCATCGTATCCCAAATACAACATAGGTATATAGTAATGACCATCTCCATCGCCAACGAAAATCAGATCCGCTCTCTTAATAGAGGCCTTAAATTATGTTGAATACAAACAGGCTATTGCAATAAAATACGACATCTTATTAGTTAAAACGATATTCCCAACACAACGTGTGACCACTCCATTCAGTATGTCGACAGTGATAAAGGCTTCATATGACTACTCCTTTGGAAAAAGAAAAAAGCATTCGTACAAACTATTTATATTTGTTGTTTCTAAAATAGGGCGACGAAAATTGATCAAACCGAAGTACAGGGTCTGTATTTTTGGTCGTTGTCCTACTTAGCAAGACAACATATTCCTTCACAAATGGGTAACAACTTTCTAACATTAACATATTCTGAAGAAGTCAGAGTATAATATTGAATAATAATTGAACATACCTAGATATATCAATTTCTCAGGTGGGGCTGACAACGGTCGATCATCTAGCTGTTTACAAAATAAGATTCAAAGGAATAGAGCATATCAGTACAGTGTACCTACTTGGAAATAAGTAAACAATCAAATAAAAATTGAAACAAATATGAAACAAAAATGGTAAAACATCAATGCATTAGGTAGATGATAAAGGGGATACGCCGGAAGACACAACAGCCCCATTAAAACAAAGCTTACGACGAGAACACTTTAAATGAAAGATCTTTCTGTGAAAATCAAAGTGAACCATTTACACATCGAAGATGAGATGGAAGTAAGCAACGCAGGCCTATTGCAGGAAGCGGATGACTCACAAGATAACTAACTTGTCAAAAGCTCAATATTTCTTGCAACCCTTAATGTAGACCACCTTTTCCTGGTAATGCCTATCGGAAAAGCAATAGAACTACAAATATTGAACTTATTGGTACATTTATTTTCGTGGGCTGGAAAGTTTCTCGCTTCTGCGGTACAATAATCCCTACTATATTGGTATGGTAGCGGACCGAAAAAAATTTCGAGATAGCGGTTGATTGTATCTTTATATCTGCAAAGCTACGTATCCAATCGCGTTGTGAGCACTGTTGTCATCTAGGGGCTGGTGACTTACGCATACCATCTGTAGGCTGGTGCCAATTGTCGTCCTTCATTTAATTGTATCCAGTACTAGGATGTAAAAATAAATAACCCTTTATGTTCTCATAAAATTGAACCTTGAAGTCATAAATGTTGTGCTGCATCAATGTTTACTATCTTGAAGAAAAGACATACATCTTCATATCCACTTGGTGCATCCAGTAAATAGTCTGCCTTGTGCTTCATTAAACCAAGCCAAAACCGTACTTCTACTTTGGCTTGAATTGCCCAACCATTCTCTCCATGTCCCTTTCTACCTGGTAACTACAAAAAAAGGATAAAGACAACACAAAAGGATAAAGACAACAAAAGAAGGATAAAGACAACAACAAAAAAGGATAAAGACGACAAGTATGTCAAACTGAACACTTTTTGATAATTACTTGGGGGAGTTGAATTAGAATAAAAGATATGTAATTTCAATTATCTCTACAACAAATCATCAACCCTTTCCTTATCATGCAATAACTAGCATGATTAAGAGAAAGACAGCTGTATGATCATTTGAATCATAACCTCAAGTAACAATTATACCATTGGTTTCCTTTGGCAGTACATCAAAAGACAAGAACAAAAATCCAATTCAAAAACGACCCTCATGAGTAAAATAAGTAAAAATACACATTAAAAATAAAAACCATTCTAAAAAAAACTTATTAACGGGTGTCAAACAAGAAGATTAATGGGAAAGTATGAAAATAGTCATAAGTACCGAACATCAAACATTTAGCTTAGCCTGATCACTCCTAGTACAATTATTTAACAAGGCAAAAGTGCCCCCACCTCCGACAAATAATCTATGTCCCATGAGAAATCAAGAATAAAAGGCAAAGACCAATATCTATAATCAAGTATAAAAATATAATTACATTACCCTAAAATAAATTGTCTGCACTCGTCCAGCAAATCTTCCCCGCTCAAAATCGACTTTGGAGTATAGGATATCCTCCACTGGAATTCTTGTGTATGCTACTCGTCTTCCTCCACTTAGCATCCACACAAAGACATCAGGTAAACCATGTTGTGGCTAGACGTAAAAGGGATAAAAATGAATGAAACAGATTAATAGTAAACTTAATGAACAATTTTTTGAGTACAAAAGTTACACGGTATCTTTAAGGACTACAGTTTCTTTCGAATATCTAACTTAATGACCAGATCGTTGATGCCATGGGCGAGCAATTGAACATATAAAGTTTTTGCAATCCAAAAAGTTGTTGCAAGTAAAGGTTACGACTCAGAAATCATGACACGAGAGACAACTTAATCGACTGAACTGAAGTCGCTATTTAACTTATAAACTGCTTTTGCCAGCACGAATAGTATATTTATAGTCCGTTTAGTCAAGTAAGCTTTTACAATTATAAATTGAATGTTAAGACATCTAAAAAGATTACGAATTGTCACTATATCCATTATATCCATTGTATTCTAATATGATTTATGTACAGTTTACTGAAGTTACGTCCCAAATTAACTTATAAGCTAAATATCATGAATAAATATCATGAATAAAACTTTTGATTGATTGATTGATTGATTCATTCATTCATTCATTCATTCATTGATTGGATTAATAAGGTATGCTGATGATTTGTTGAAGGACTAAATGCCAGTTTTTTCTAAAAAACTAAAGATATAATGAGAGCTAAAAAACGAAAACATAAAGCTATCGATGTCAAGAAAAACCTGCTACAAACATTCCTGACGTATAACACAAAAATTTCATTTCAAACAGTGTATAACTCACTTCGATTATCAGTTTTCGAACAATACGAAGCAGGCCTTGCACCGTCTTGACATTTTCCTCAATGTGATCATTATTTATGCAACCTTCCGCTACCTTTCCTGCTTGCGATGAAACAGTTTTCTACACAGAAAATGAATAAGCCATCACAAACAAAAATAGCAAAATAAATTTATCAAATATAATTATAAAGTTATCAAACTAATAAAACACCGAAACACATCCGATACACAGCCATGCAAGAAAAATATCAAAGAGGAAAAATGAATCAATTTTATTTTAGACAATAGACTCATCAATTATTGACAATAAAGTTTTTAAGTACAAGGCTGTAATGATACCCGCCTTTTGGAAAGAAAATACAGGCAGTGAGAGAGAAAGACAGCGAAAGATAAAAACACAAAGGCAATCTCATCGTTATAAGATCATAATATCAGTCTCTATTTAACCGAGAGTAATGACATCAAATTACTTAAAACAACACAAAGTGATAACTTGCATTAGGGTGCCAAGACGGCAGACTCCGAAGGAGGTAATCACTACGTTTTCCTCTACTGTCGATAATTGTTTATTGTCGACCTGTCACGCTTTTTCGTTATACCTTTCATGATTGTAAAGCTGCAGAACATCACCACCATGATACAACCTGACACACCTTTCATGATTGTAAAGCTGCAGAACATCACCACCATGATACAACCTGACACACCTTTCATGATTGTAAAGCTGCAGAACATCACCACCATGATACAACCTGACACACCCTCTGTGGCATCTCTTGTCTGTATGTATGACCTTTACCAGCAGGCAGCAAGATCTTATTCTGATTGTACTCCTCCACTCTCCAGGTGTTTCACAATGTGTATGTGCAACAATTATATCGCTTCTTCTAGCTGCTGATTTGGAAACTCGCTGGGCAAGAGATGGAGCACGATGACGCCAATGAACTGTAGGAGATGCTGTCGTACATGCCGCTGTCGTAAATGCCGCTGTGTTTCATTCTGTTTGTCAGAGAATACATGTCTCGGACGACACTGAAAGACTATCCGTAGAGTATGTCCAGCCCACATCAGTAGGTGTTCCTACACTGCATTGGTATTGCGTGCTACGGTTATTTACAGGCGAATGCATGAACCTGCAATTGACGTACAGAATATACTTAAAAGTTGTCCTGTCTCAGGTCGTTTAGTTTTCTGATATGACGATCGTAGAGCCAAATACACTAAAACAGAAAGGACCATTCACAAGTAAACATGACACTTTGGTGCAGTCCTGATTCCTCTTTGTTTGAAAACGTGGTCTTCAAGGTCTCTAAGTAGTATGCGTTTTGCGCCCTCAGGCAATTAATTAAACAGTGCTGCTACTAAAATCGAGTATTCCTTCTAAACGTTAATCAACTGAACATCTGTACGAATAACCTGAGCGACAATGCACTTAAAAAAATAACACACCAAATCGATAAGGCACATCTTCAGCCGATCACGGTCTAGTCTGTTCTTGCCAAGGTGGGTTCCAGTCTTCTTGCCATCAGCTAAATCAAAGAACAAACTAGAAAAAGGAAATTAATCAATGATAACCTAACAATTAGTTTTCATTAACATAGCAATATATAATTGAACAAAATAAATAAAATTAAGAAGTGCATGGATTGTGAACGAAACGTTTTACCATTTGCTTTTCGCTAATATGGGCGGCACTTTTCAATCTAGTCTTTTTTCATGGAAAAAAACTCAGTCGGTGTGTTCATCCAATTACGAAAGCTGTTTAATTACTACATGTTAATAAGTTCAGGAGGACAAAAAACATAAAACGTTGCCACAGAGACCTTTGACCAAGTTGTCCTCTGTAAGTTTGATGTCAATTTGAATTACAAATTAAATATACACTAAAGATCCTGACACGAACTCAAATTGCACAAACAAAATAATAATAACATCTATTAACACAACTCACCAGCCAAGAACAGGGGATCCAAATGTTACAAAATTACCCGCCTTGTTAAATTGTGAAAGCAACAATGCAGCACAGTGAATAGAAATTTTTGACTGCAATATAAAATGCAATATAACTAGGTATTACATGCTAGACACAAGTCACTGAACATAATACCTTTGTTAGAACAACTTTGTTCTTTACCTGCAACTGTGCACAACATCACCCATGACTCTTCGCAGTAATCTATAAGTGTCAGGGAGCTTCAAACGAACTCTTTCGTTTAACTCATCCAAGTTTTCTTCCTGAGAAAACAACAATTTCAAAGACAAAATTGTATAACAGCCTACAGTTAGACATATCAAAGACGACAAGCAAATCCATTTGCACAGTTAATACCAAGACTAGATAATTACAGTTAGCTACAGGGTCTTCTGACTACAAACCTGACGTCTAATTCGAAGCTCAGGTAGTCGATTGGTTGACCTTGCAAAAGAACACAACGTCAGCATCTACTTGGAACTAGTATAATTACAAGCAACTAATTGAATGAAAGACGCTTGTAGACAAGTGTAGGAAGTTAGCCATGAAAAAACTAGCAACAATGACTACAATAAATGATGTTTCAGAAACAGGACAGGAAAGGACTACGTGGAATATACAAAACGACAACAGTAAATAAAGAACATACAATATTCAACAAACTGAGACTGCAAATTGGTGTAATACGAGTGCAGGATAGAGAGGAAAATACAAAAAATGGGCAAGAAAAGTGTAATTATAGACGTTGGAGAGATAGCCAAAGTTTTTAGATTGGTAACGTAGACACCCCATAAAGTAGCAATCTTCATGAAGCGGATGCTCTGAGAACAAGGCACATATTTTATGAAGGAAATGACTTTTCTTCCCAAAACTCCCTTCTTTAAAGCGACCATGAGTAACAGGAATAGATAATACGCAGGATTTTTAATGAGTGGGATGCAAAGTAAAATGTAACCAGGGTTTCAAAACCATGATGCTCACATAATTGCAACAAATACTGTTTGATTTCGGCGCCCTTACAATAAGACATGGTACAGTTGTACAAAACAGGCAACATATGCAGTTCTCATGCTCAGGTTTTCTTCTGACATTTCCCCTGTCGAATTCGTTGCCTTTGACAAAGGAACATCAACATCAAACCCACATTTATCGTCGATCTGGAGACAACAAGTACTGATCTAATGATGTAAACACCCCATCTAATGCTCAACGAGTACTTTACTGCACTCAGACCTCCGTATGACGAAAGTTTGTACTCGTACTTGACCTGAAACTCTCTAATGTCTCTGTTACATTTCTGCTGTGTATCTTTGGTTTGAGAAATATGATTACTGTTCGAGGATAGGGGTGAAGTATGGAGTACTTCTTAACAATGGCTGTGACTGGGTATATAACGTGATTGTGCGTCATAATGACGGGTAACCTGGATTGTTGTTTGTTAGTTACTGGTGTTAATACATCCCTGTAAGTCACATTATGGGATATGTGACTTACAGGGTGAGAATTTAGAGGGAGGAAGAAAGGAAGAAAGGAAAGAAAGAAAGGACGGGAAAAAAGCAGTAGAACAGTCTCATGGTTACATGGACGGATGGACTAACCATTCAAGTATTTCTCAAAACAAAGAATTGTCTGGGTCAACCCCATATGCAGCTGGCTGGATGCTGTGAAGCGTATGAGTAGTAGTGATACCTACCAACTTACGACATTATGCCATCAAATAAGATGAAAAGATATCCTTGCACAAATCGAAGACCAAACAAGAACACACTTCTGTGTAGACGAAAATGTGCTGACATTCGTGGACGAAATCGCCTCATAGGAATGTAACGTCACCATCAGCTTAGTTTTATTTGAATGACTTAAGACATAGAATCCCAATCACTAAAAATCAACATGTCATCCTCAAAGTTTAAGCCTTGTAACGTTAACTGAGGAGCGCTGACGGCAGTAAGAATAGATAGTAGTTTCATCAGTTAAGATGCCACGTCTGTTTTTAAACATTAGGATTAACTGAATTTTGGAGCAGATTAGCATACACTACCAGCATCAACGTGCAGCAATTTACGAACTAGTCATCAAGACTGGTTATGTGGTTAATAAAGAATGTCCAGATATTTGACAAGTCTTTAACTGTCACAAACAATAGCCTTTGCTTCACCAAGTGCAAAAAGCTTGTCTCTGTATAATCTGTACAACTTTCTTGTACAAAATCGACAGACATCCAAGTATCCAAACCGATGGTCAGGTGTCAATAAACGCCGATCATTTTAAAATTCAATGGACTTGCTTGCTCAGCAAGAGCAGTGACAGATAGCGTGTAATTTGATTCATGAGGTATTGAATATTATTGACGAACAATGATCAACATCCAAAACAGTTGCCAAAGAATTGCTTACTCACCAACATGTTAAAAATTTTCAACAGCATAATCTTATTGAAGTGTCTCCTTCTTTGATCTTCAAAGGGAAACTTGATGCAGGTACACGGTTTTTCATTCTCCCACGGGACATAATAATACTTCTTGCCTGGGCATAATGGTTTGGTTGGAGATGTTAATGAAGACACATAAACATCTTCATCAATGAAGTCATCAATTAGAGCATCTAATTCATCTTGAGAGTCCTGTTTCCCTTTTAACGGCTTCGTATCTCTGGTTGGTGTATTATCAAAATAAAAGCCATATTCACCTAAAGAAAATACAAGTATTAGTTAACATTACATTATGCACACAATTACTTTCAGTTCCTTTAAATAAGTATGTCTTCTTTGATTGTAAAATACGACAAAGATTTAAAACTACTAAACCAAATAACTAATAGATACATAACACCATGTTTTACCACAAAACCAGTTTGTTTATCATTTCCGTCGATACTGAATTCACTCGGACAGGAAAAAGCTATTCATATATTATGGAAATAATTTAAAGTGATCTAGTGAATCTAGCGTTAATATGAAAAGCCGATAAATGATATTTTGCAAAAAAACCCACACCAATCATCAATTCGCATTGACATACAAACGTGCACTTTCTTAACAATACTTACCAATTGTGACCTCGAAATGAATTGGCTTGTCTCCAACCTTTCTTGGAATCATACTTGCTTCGTAAAATGTGCTAAACAATTTGAAACTTTCTATTCTACCTAAAATTCCCTTGGCGAATGAAAAGATAAAAGAACAACAATTAGAGGCTGATTTATGTAGGCTAACTCTTGATGAAACAAGTATAGTGGAGTTTGGTACAGTACAATGCTTTCGTAGCAACAAGTGAAAAATTCAAACAGTGTTTTCATCATTGCCTATTTCTATATGGTTGAAATGACACAATCTAGACGCAAACCATACAAAACACACTGTAAAATTATAGTCATAAGAAAATACAGACATATTGCAACAAGAGTGATTGACGTGGTTCTTGACTCCATTATTTTACCACACGTTAAGATCCTGTCAATTAGAGCACCTTAGAACGCAGCTTCGTGGGGACCGGACTCGAAAACTATGTGCACAATAACATGAAACAAAACTATTGTTTGTTTCCACTCTATCTATTTGTTAGGACTATGACGAAATAACACTGTCATACAAATAATACCTTCAGACTCAAGATTTGTGCTTTTGTTAAAAAAAGGAAAACTCGACTGCGACGTCTTTACACTTAAGACAGGGCAAGTCGATACTCTACATTGAAAATGGACAAGCAAATACTACGTCACCTGAAACAAAAAGAACATGTCACCTCTTTATCATATGGCAATCAACGCACAGAAATAATCTTTGTAGTTAGTACTCACATAATGCGCATATTCAAACTACTCTAGCGTATGCTCCAGTCGGGAGGCTTAAAAAGTGGAGCTTTATACGAGTTTAATTAATTGTGAACAGCATGAAATGAAAAAATCTAATGTGAATAGCATGTATTGATAGCTTACTTTTGGCAATCCGTCGTTTTTGTCCTTTTCTACAGTACCAGTTACTTCTGGTTCCCCTTCAAAACATTCCATGGCAACCAAGATTCGTCCTCGATATGCAACTCCTTCTCCCTATCAAAAATTGCACAGTCATCACTAAAAACTAAAGTACCAAGCATCATCAATGACTATATCAAGCATCATCAATAACTATATCAAGCATCATCAATAACTATATCAGGCATCATCAATAACTATATCAAGCATCATCAATAACTATATCAAGCATCATCAATAACTATATCAAGCATCATCAATAACTATATCAAGCAT
>JANTCA010081753.1:0-14487 GCA_024741275.1 Chironex yamaguchii
GCGTATTGCGTATCACGGCTTGCAATAAGTGAAAAGATAAGAATTACAAGTCAAGTAAGCTGGCCATTAATTGCAACTTGTTTTCAAGCGATGTTATTCTGATTCGCTGGACAGTCAGGCCTCCTTTTACCCTGCTTTTAGATCATCACGCTCCGCCCTCTACAATTGTCATCATCAAAAACTAACAGCTGTGGGCACTTCTCAAAAATTCTCTTCTGTTTGAAACAATTCTTACCCTTTCGAGAGTGATATTACTTAGCAATACAAAAAAGCACTGCTCTGCTATTCCAAAGGTTAACAGTAGAGGGCAAACGAGAAGCAATGCGTGATGATTGCCAAAAATCATGCACGTCACAGTTCTTTTGATACTCCTACAGTGTAGATCGTGACCTAGTCGATAACCAAGCATCAGTAAGCACCAACACACACCTTATCTACTGCAAAACATGTACTCTCAGGATGAACCTAAACGATCTAGACATGGGATACACAGATCAAGTACTCGACATAGCTATGCATCAGTTCTTAGAAATCTCAATTAATTCAACAGTTAACTGATACCATCGCCTTCAAAGTTACTGGCATAGCGCTATACACTTATTTACAAGCTTTTGTCGTCTGACACTCTTTAGAGTATGAAGCGCCACAAAGTTAAATAATCAAATATGACAACCATTTTATAAGTAACATGGATCGAAACTAGAGAATCAGAAGCCATAAAGGAAAAAGAACAAGAGAAAAGGCAAAAAGAATAAGGAAAAAAACTAATGCTTTACAGCAAGAGTTTAAATGAGAAAACGAACTAGTTCTGTCTACAGAGCGATGGCTTTCTTGTTTTGATGCAGATTTGAATCCAATACACTCACATGAATAAACGATCTTGCTTTACCGATTATCCGAAAATTATTACAACTGGCATAGCAAGGTCGTCTTTACATCCAACTGTATTGGAGTCTATCTACTTTAAACAGGTAATTCATGACTCTATATGCAAAAAGAATTCATTTTATGCACTAGGGACTTCCGATAATTTTCTTTCTGATTAGTTACCTTCGATGTATTTCTCTGATAAATAGGTCATCATGTAATTACACTTACCCTTGTAACGATTCACACTCCGAAGAATGTCGGAAAACAGGTTTTAAGTATGTTTCTAATACAAAGTCGCAAAATTTGTAATGCGATTTTCAAGTTTTTTACCGCAAAAAGGCCGTTCCAAGTTAACTCATTCGTAGGATTTAGCCTCCCCAGTCATGTGCTCCAAAAGACCTACTATCCAGTACGGAATCAATTTTAAATCAAAATTAATCGACATACTCCCAAAAAGGCAAAACTTATCACCTTGTACTAAATTCAAAGTTTTATCACTGCAATGCTCACCGATAGTTAATTAATTTTCGCGACGATCGGAGACCGACGGCTCAGACTTGTAGCGTTGAGTTGTATGTTGTTTCCAATATTTACTGAGAGACCAATTTAAGAACGAGTTCTATCTGTAAACAAGTTCAGGGCTGTAAAATTTGTGACATCTAAATGTCTCTTAATACAGCCCACAGTGATTGACATTCGAGAACTAAATGGAGGTTATGATGACAACATCCCAATCTGACACTGACTTGCCTTTACAGAAATGTAATTTTTGACGAAATCTGGAATGGAGAAAACGATATTAGTATATCAATAACAAACTGATTAGTGTCTTTACTGACGGAAAAGTCGACAATTTTTGTCGTTTACTGCAAAGTGAGACGTAAATTTCAAAGAGTCTAGGTAGAGAAATTACAGAGTAAATGACAAGCTGTACTTTGTGGGTAGAATAAGACCATCCTTTGGTTTGATAGAGAACGCCTGTTTCCGAAAAACAACCTCTAAGTGATGGAAGTAAAGTTTGGTAATCCAGATAAAGATCTGGCTTTGTCAACTGAAAACTATTCTCTGTTTTGCCAAATATATATATTTAGTTGTTTTAGTACCCTTTTCTTGAGAAGTACTTGTCAACTTATCTAAACATAGCTCAGTAATTAATATTACTTTACATACTACAGAATACAAACATGACAATGATGTATTTTCAATGAGAAGTGATTATGATTCCGTCAGTGTTTTATGTACTAAAATAGCATATTGTGTTTACATTATTACTATTATTTCTATGGCTTATATTGGCGAAGCATATGGCACTTGGTTAGTTGATGCCAATCATATTAAAAACAAAAAGTATAAAATATTCAGATAACCTATTTACCAAGTACAATCTAATCTTGCAAGAAAACATAGATACTCTGGAGCTCTATCTCAAAGTCCAAGATACGATCTCGCTTTAAAATATTTTACAAATTGGACGAGGTAAATGGACTTTCTGGATACACAACTAAAATATGTAACCAGACACTAACTATTAACCAATATTAAATAAGAATCTTTTTGACAAGAAAATAACTGTAAGACCTCTGAGTAACAAACCACACTCAACTGGTACAATCGCGCCCCTATAAACAACATTTTAAATCTCTATATCAGCATCATCGTTCCACATTTAGCTTATATCGGAATGCAATCTATCAAGTCAAAAGTGTCGGATTTCATGGAGATTTAATCTAAAATTGTAAGAAAACTTTGTAATTTATCTTACGTTATACATGCAAATAACTTTTTCCTTCCATCTAGCACCGAAAATATTTACTTTCATTTCTAAAAGACCCATATCGAAAGTCTGGCCAAGCCATACTGTGTCCTTTACTTGTAGCAGTTCAAGGCAACCGATTCCGTCCGTAATTATTTGCACTTTTTAATCAAGAACCTACAATTTTGCATTAGTTGAACAATCTTTTTGTGGTACAAAACTTGAAAATCGCCTTTAAATTTGGGACATTGCGCTAAAATTATACTTAAATGCTTTTTTCGTCTGACACTCTGCAGAGTATGAAATGTTAGCTAGATCGTCCTTTCATCTAAGTGTATTGGAGTCTGTGTATACATTAAAACAAGAAAACCAGTACTCTGTAGGCAGAAAGAGTTCGTTTTTTCACTTGGACTCTTCCAATAATGTTTTTTTTCTCCATTTTCTCTTTCTTTGTTTCCTTTTTTGTTTATGATTGGCTAGTATTGATACATGTTTTATATAAATAGGTTGCCATATACATATACTTTCCTTTCTGACGTTTCATACCCTGAAGAGTGTCAGACGAAAAAAGCTATTAAGTATGATTTTAGCGCAATATGACAAATTTTCAAGGCGATTTTCAAGTTTTGTACCACAAAAAGAGTGATTATGAAACATTAAGAATCACATTCAAGTGTCAGAAAATTAATTAAACTACCTGGTACTTTGTATGTGCTTTTTCTCTCATTAATAATGTCACATAAACTTCGCTTTCTTCCAATCACTCCTCCATTCACATGGTAGAGGGAGGAGAGATGCGATTGATAATTGGTGGCTGAGTTGGTGCCTCCTGGGATGGTTAAGTGATGTTGTATCAGAGCATAGGCCCCGAATTTTGTTTTTCCCATACACAGTTGATCCTATCCGGATTTCCTATTACTCAACAATTGATGAAAATGATGTGCCAACTAAATATAGCAAGTTGAAAAACAATAACAACAGCTTGCTTGGAGAGCTTTGTCAGGGGGACTGAGCCAAACGTAGCATTTTTCAAGGATGGCTCGAGCCCCCAAGCCCCAACGTAATCGTGGCCTACGTATAAGAGTCTTTTTGAAACAAGCCCTCCAGTCTTTCAGGTTCTGCAGCCAACTAAGTACTTTGAGAGAGCTCTGAATGGGACTGGACGCTAGAGAAGTCTCTTATCTCTACCCAGACTGGTTTTTTAGTGTTTCATTTGATTTAGAATTCATTTAGATTTAGTTGTTTTCATTTAATTTATCGACTAATCCAGTGCTTGGTGCAAGCCAATCTATAGGCACCATCTCTTTGTAGTCTTTTTTTGTAGTCAATATTATAAAGTATTTGTGAACAATTCAAACCCTACTTTATACGTAATCCCTGATAAACGAAATCTTAAAGTAACCTTGTATTCTCCACCTAACCAAAGAGATCTCTCTAATTGAATCGATGCACTCATTTTTGAAAACTGAGAAATATGATCTGTTGTAATAAATTATACATCTACAGACCTGTTGTTGACGACTACGTAACTCATACGACTCTATACCTTGTTTATGATGGTCATGTAGGTTTCCTTGGATAGAGAAGTTCATTTCAGAAACTATCTACGTACGAATCTACCTGGGAAATTGAACAAATACATTATTGGCTGAAACTAATTTATTTATGTTAAACAACTTTAATCATATCTTTCTTCATTTATAGAATAAATAGAATAGAATAAGAGAGACGTGATATAAATTGTCAAGAGCCAGTAGATTGTTGTGCTAAGCTTGTTATCGAGACCTCTTGTTTGTAAGGTAGAAATAGGCAAAAATCGTAATAATAAGACTGTTTACCTAAGAAATTGTGACTCGTCTTTTACTTTGTTGCAGGATTACACACCAGTCAAAAAAGTAAAAGTCCCATTCCGAAACGTGACCGTCAACGTGACAAGACTCAATGCAACAGACGTGGCCGAACTGAACAAGACACATACCTTGTTAACTGTGGTTGTCAAAAATGTCACCAAAACGTACTACACTGAGTATAAAACTGTAAAGACGGCTGGGAAAAGAATATACCAAGATGGTACCAATGTGCTTGGACTGGTTGTTTTTTCCATCGCGGTCGGAGTCATCGCTGGAAAGATGGGTACAAAAGCAGCTGTATTCATTGAATGGGTCAACACCCTCAATGAAATTGTTATGACAATGGTCGGTCTTGTTATGTGGTAAGCCAAAATTCAACACTTTACTGTAATATTATGACTTGCATGTGTTTACTTTGGTTCGAGGAGGATGTTTCATCGTAGGTGATACAATTTATTTTAATGCTCGATTTCAATTGCAAAATAATCGCAGCTCTCTATAGACCCATTTGTACAGAAATTTGTGTCTCATCGCAAATTTAAATATTTGAACAAGTCTGTACATTGCAAATATTTTCAACTTTTGGTGTCTGTATCGGCTTGTTTATCCAAAACAATCGCTTTTGAAAGATTCTTGGCAGCACTAATTAGATTTAAGGACAAAGTTTGGCATCCATATTTCATACCTGGTTATTTAATGTCAAATAAACACTGTCTCTGATGTCCTGAGTCTCGTTGAAGACAGCATGTGCTTTATAACTAGAATGACAACCTCAACAGGACGACCAAAGTAAGAACAGCGCTTTGGCAAGGTTTGGAGGAAATACGGAGTTTATTAAGGATACACTGCCGTCCTCATTTTATAGACAAACGCTGCCTTTTTACAAATTTAAACTTATTAAAGCTGTCGACGCCATGAATGTCTATGGTAACTGTAAAATACAACAACCTTGGACCGCTACAGAGAAATGCTTATAGTGTATTAAACACAACACTGTCTCAGAGTGAAATTCGAAAAACGCGTCAGCATCGATTGACCAATAATCTCCGTTCTATATTCGGCATGTGCTTCACCAACATTCAATAATATCACTGCCATAATAGAGTGTTGCTTCACATAGACATTTCCATCTACTTTGGGGATTTTCCGGAGTTTGAAAGTTGTAGGGAATGGCTAGGGATAAGTCAAGAAAACTATGTGATTTTATTCAAATTGTAGGGATTTTAAATAGTTTATGGCGGAACAATCAAATTTCCTCAGTACATTTTGTATTTTGAACGTAAAATGTTATCGACTTCACCTGGGCAGTTTCTGAAAAAAGGCAACTCCGGAGTCTCTTACCATACAAAGGCCTGTTAAGATCTATGTTTTACGTCATCTCCCCTGTTGCAACGTTATATCCCAATTTAGAGAATAAATTTCTATAGATGCTGTTAATTTAAAGACTTACAAGCATTCAAGTTTGTTCAAGTCAATTCACTGGCATGCCTGAACGTAGTTAGAAACGTAGGGAATTTGGATAGCAACGCTTACATCGTAGGTGGTAGTAGGTAGAAATTGCTTACAACATAGGAAGAGACGATTTGTTCAGCGTGGCAACACTACTATAAAATGAAGAACAATCGCAGATCATAATAGTAACAGTACAGTAGATCAGTTTTTTCTCTGAGTCACGAAAAGATTTGTCTTCTTCTCTATTGATTACCTTAGTTTTGATCAATCCTGATTTATTTTCGTTGTTCCTAACGTCTATCCGTTAGACAATACAATAATCAACTTCATTTCTCCGTTTACATTTTAGGTATTCTCCTATAGGGATTTGGAGTCTTATTTCAGCTAAATTTGCTTCAATGAACGATATTCCAGGGACGTTTCAGAAATTAGGAATGTACATGGTGACTGTAATTCTTGGACTTGTTATTCACTCGATGGTACTTCTGCCTCTGCTCTACTTTATTGTGGTCAGAAAGAACCCCTTCCGATATATAAAAGGTATATTACAAGCTCTTCTGACAGCATTTGGTACAAGTTCAAGGTAAGTGTGAGTTTCATTGTTGATTCTACATTGTTTAGTTGAGTGGGTTTTGTTGTGTGTTTTATTCGTTACAAGCGCCGTCTTACTAAAATTAATTGAAAGCCATCTTGATTGAAGAGCTGCCTCTTTATTGAAGAGCTGCCTCTGTCGGCAATATTGACACCATTATAGTTTTAATGCTGTTACATGGTTTTACCTTGGTAGTAAAAAACATGGGGATACCTATCTTGTTTCTCCGGATAAAGAGTAAAGTTACAAAAGTCATCTCCGTTCGCCATATTCCAGTCCTCTTTTGCTAATCGTTTTGAAGTAAAAATTACAGCTGACCAGAACTGGCCATTAACCGACAGATTCCCTTCAGTTCCTATACGTTCCACGGATATCGAGAACGTTACTCTGAAGGGTACAAAATGTCACGTACACTTGAGAAACAGACAAACAATCGCCCATTCTAGAAGCCGAAAGACTTGGTTGAATTTGAAAGAGTTTCACGACTGTATACTACAATATTACTTTTCGTTGGTTTTTTTGCTTCCCCTTTAGTTCTGCAACACTCCCTGTCACATTCCGATGCTTGGAAGATAACAATCGAGTGGACAAACGTGTGACACGATTTGTGTTGCCAGTTGGTGCTACAATCAACATGGATGGTACTGCACTTTATGAAGCAGTTGCTGTCATCTTTATAGCACAATCTCTCAACTATCCGTTGAATTTTGGACAGTATATTGCTATCAGGTAGGTATAAAACTAGAACCAGATCCATTGCCGCGTCGCGCTTAAGATTTTTGTTAAACCATACTAATTTGGATAATTTTGTCTTTTTTATTTTTGAGTTGAATTTTTTTATGCATGGTGGGAAACGTCTGTTAACCTTACGTTCTCTTACGGAACTAGCCATGAATTTTTGTAACATGAGTTATTGTAATTAAAGATTAAGGTCATAAATTGCACAAGCATTAATTTACTTTATGCGTACGTGCGATATACCCCTTATAATGTACTAGGTGAGAAAGTATCAATCAGAGACTTCCTATCTCGATTGCTCTTTTTTGGTTAAGAAGGGGAAGGGCATGTAGTTACATAAGAACATGGCCCCCTTTTTTCCACTCAAGAAATTGATAACCTGTGTTCCATTCAATTTTTTACTTTTGAATTTTAGACGGTCTTGACAAGGGGTTTTTACTGGATGGGGTGAGGTGGGGTACCACCCCTTGCTCCATAGGCCGCTACTCTACTGTAATTGAATACATTGAAGCCAATGTAGTTTATGGACAAACAACATAAACAAATAAGTGTAAAATCTAATGATTTTATCTCTAAAATAATTTTACGAGTTTTATTCGGTGTAGATCCTCGGCGTGTATCTTCTGTTTTCTGCAATGTGCGACTATTTGTCGCTGACATCAAGGAACCTTGAGGAACATTTGTTTCTTTAATGGGTACGTCGTAAGAGTCACTTTCGGCTTATGCGAAATAACGGCTCCCTTTGTCTTCTGTATTTACTGTGGATAAGAAGAATCTTAAGGATAGTCAGCAATTATCTTGATGTAGTCTTTTTGAAGAAACATTACCGTGACAGAAGCGCAGTCTCATGGTTTTTTTACCAGGCATGCAAACATTTTTACTTTCTAATCTCACACAGTCATTACAATGTAAGAAAAGCATGAGACTCTTAGAGTGCACAAGGCATTAAATATGCAGCAAAATGCAAGATTATTAAGATGCAGACTGAGCTGTTGCGAAGAATGGCTGAGAGACACTCGGCTTCATGGATTTTCTAATAAACAATCGAGAGACGTTTGAGCTGGCAAATTGTTGAATGGATTATCTTGCTGGTAATTGGTTGTGATTTTCAAAGCACAAAGCAGGTGCCTTATTTTATGAAATATTTGACCATGCAATCGTAAAGAGCTTTATATTTACGATGTCTGGCTGCCAAATGAATAACAGCTTGCTTAACCGTGTACTTGGAGGTAATGGTTGTAACACAAGAAAAACTAAACAGTTCTTAAGCTTTAATATGAGACAAAAAGTAGGAAAAAAATATGTGACGAAAAGCAAGAAAAAAATACATAGTTTGATCCGAAAATTTGGAAATTTTCTAACTTTAACCCTCCATAGGATTAAACTTCTTTCTCTCGAGCTCTCAAATTTTATCGGGGAACAGATCAGTAGTAGCCACCAACAATTCAAATATGCATGGTGTTATCAACATCATCATTACGGTGGTTGTCTTTCTTGATAGAGGAGCACTAGTATATCATAACATATATGAATATTTATTCTCTTCTCGAGTCCATGTATTATGTTCAGTCTAACAGTGATTGCTTTGAATCAAAAGTTTGACCAAACATGATTGCATTTGTAGTAACGAATAATCTATAAGTAATATCAGACTTTGCCGGCAATACGAACAGAAATAATGACACGCTTTAAGTAATGCAATATCAATGATTGCGACCCTTTGCCTTAATACAGTATCGTGTACCGTGTCGTGTTACTAATAGACTGAGGCATGATTCAGGTTCATGACCATTTGGATAAAAATCTCCTTAATCCCAGACTTTGGCACATTCAGATCCTGTGCCATATTCATGTTCTTTTTTTTTCGGATATTGCTTATTCTCCGAGTAAATATAAATTAGGACAAGATAGATAAAGGATTATCCAGGCTGAACGAATGATTAACACGACACCAACGAGAATTTAACCTACAAAGAAGCGATTATTATTTCTGACCGGATTGCAAATTACGTCGACTATCAATCTTTAAATAGCCACCTGAAGGCACCTGAAGTGTTTTTGTCGTTCTGGGACCGAGAATATTCTATCATATTACCTAGTTCACAGGTCAAGCTATGCACGGTCATTAAACGTGAAGCATAGCATTCAACATTATACACTTTTATAGGCCTTAATAGGCTTGGAGTTTTCGCTAGGGTACATATCTATGTTTTGGTACATCAATCAATTTGTTCTCTTATTAGCGGTCGCCATTGAAGCTATCTTTATGCGCTTTAAATAAGAAGAAGAAAAAAATGTACTCACCAAATGTTTTTGCAAATTCTTATTTTAGAACACTTGTAACTTACGTTTACTAACTCTTGGTGGTATACATCAATTACTGTAAGACCCCTAACTACCATTAATACTTTGCCTTATGCAACATGATGCATCGCTTTAAAAAAGGACCCATCAGAAAGAAAAAAGGTATCGCGCTATATGTCCATCTTGCCCTTGACCAGAATAGATGTCGCGTTAAGTCGTGGCTCTTTTAATGTTTCATGATAAGGAATACATATCTATTATTGTTTACAATGATAAATTCATCTTTAAGCTAATTTCCTAATAAGTAGATGTCAAGGAAACTTCTTAATTATATACTTAATTACAAGTACGACTTGGTTTTGTCTCCTCTTAAACCCATATTCGCATTCCGTTTTGTTCATACACTGAAACCATCATTCACTTCAACATTTAGCCTGAAACTTTCCAGTCGAATGTTACATTGTAAAACTCGACGTAAAGGATACGACAATGGCTATATGATTGCTTGCTTATCTCTGGCGTAGGAGGCCATAGCACAAACATACTTGATAATACTTTGTCGGAGATCATCTGAACTGCCTAAAGACAAGTCACTTGTGGCTGTTAAAGCAAGGCATTTTTTAATTCATGTGTATCTGATAGAACTGAGCCCGAGAAATCGAATGACAGCTATTCGTTTATCTAGTCACTAATCGCATTAAATATTATTTGTCAACAGAGTAGGTCAAATAAGGCAATTATTCAAATACAAAGATTAGACAAACAGATTGATTACTCGAATAGTGTGATAATGTGACTGGGTTGAAAGCTGAAAGATCTATACTTGGAACCATGTATTAAATATGGTATTTATCGGGACTTTTGAGAGTTTTATTGCACTTCCTGAGGAAGAACGTCTAACATGACATGCTAACATGGCAAATTTGTCACTTTTTGGACTCCCTTCTAGCCAAACCCCTTTTGCCTAATTACCGAATATTTTGTAAAATTATTACCTGGTATTCGAATAAGAAGTATCTTTTATTACGGTAGCCTTAGTATCTTCGATTCAAAGTATTTCAAAACACTAATGTTTCAACCATAGATCGTTTCCCCAATCTCAAGCACTGATTGGCTCCGTTATCTACGAGTCGCCCTTTTGCGACATAGTTCGTTGACGCACATGAATGACCAGAGTTACCCTTGGACATCACATGAAATCATCATGATTTTCGATTTCATTTTTTAATTTCCTAGGTATCTACTTATACCTTGCTTTTAATTGTTTCTTTATCGCCATCAGTTTGACAGCGACCTTGGCAGCTATTGGAGCAGCAGGAATACCACAGGCTGGACTTGTGACTATGCTTATCGTTTTACAAACTGTTGGTTTACCGGAAAAAGCTGCCTCTTTGATTTTTGCAGTGGACTGGTTTCTGTAAGTAATGCTTTTAAATGTTTTAACGAAGTTCAAATACTGCTTATGCCTTTAATTCAGTCAAACCTAACCGCTGATTTTCACTAGTCAAAATCATACTTCAGGGCTATGTGGTACTCCCATCCCATAAACATCTATTTCAAAAACTCTTTAATCTTCTAAGAAACTGATCTTCGATGAATGTCAATCGAACATATGATAATCATGCAAGGATATACCATGCTGTTATCCATTTTTTAGCCCATTAAAATCCATTGTTGCTTTATTCTTATGATAAGGCATCTTTTTCCTTGACCTATCCCCCGACTAGGGTTGATCAAAAAGATTGTGGTCTACCGCTTTCGTCTAGATCCGGGCATATTTTGTTTGGAAGCTCGTTTCACAGTCGGATGCCCTTCCTGACACCAATCACGGTTATCAAGAGTGAGCTTTGACTTTGGTTAACCTAAATCTGCTCTTCAGGCAGCGAGGGTTTCAAAACCGAGTTTCCGCGTAGCTTTCCAGAGATTTGTAATTAGAGTTGCCTTTCCCCAGACCATCGGCTATCAAGAGACGATCACTCGAGTTTATGATAAGGGTTTTCATTCTCTTAGGCTAATTTCGATCAGCACTTTATCCTGCAAACTTGTACTTTAGTTTTTCTCCCAATCTTGATTGTAGTACCTTATTTTATATATCAATCGACTCCACTGACCGTAAAGAACATCCATAGCTGCGAAATTTTTAAATCCGATCAAGGAGAAGGGAGATAACCCGAAAAGTTCTGTCAGCCGATACATCAAAACACGGTCGTGTTTTGGCCCCAAAATTGAAAGCCTCAAAGAAAGATCGCAGACAGAGTAAGTATGCCCTAACCCTATCCCTAACCCTCGCCTCCCTTCAGATTTCAAAATTTCGCAGCTAGGGATGTTCCTTAGGGTCAGTGGAGTCGATTTATGTATAATATACGGCACTACAATCAACATCGGGAGAACAACTAAAGTACAAATTCGCCCCTTATCCTGTATTTTTCGGTGTAGCTGCTCCGAAGGAGGGTTTTGCTTATCTACAAACAGGGATACGCGCCAATGCGCCGTCTAAGTTGAGCTCGAAGCTGTATAAGAAGTGGTGTCTCTAAAATTCCTTTTTAATCATCAAGGCGAGTAGTGAAACTTGAGTGACTAAATCGCTCTTGTTTAAACACTTATGATAGCAATGAAGTTGTTCACGCTATTACATGGGGAAAGTAGAAATGTTTTCGGATGAATTGGGATGAGCATCTTCGGTTAAGCTAATGCCAAGGGGTGGCAGCCTACCATTCGACTTGGTCGAAAGAAAAAACCAAAATTAGTGGCACGAAGTTGCACGGGTTGCCATTACGCAATTGCCATTCGGATATTCACCACTTTTGGACCTGTCTAGAACAGCAATAACAATGTTGATTGTCATTCTAAATTGATATTCAACCAAATTATATTGTATTCTTGCACTGCGAGGCAAGACAGTTGTTGCCTATGATGGTGGTGCTATTATGTTTCACTGGGTTTTAATCAAAAGTGATCTATTTCCAAAGAGAAAGGTACTATGATTTGAAATCAATGGGCTGGCTTAGTTTCTAAGGATTCAGTTCAACTGCGTAGCTTTGTAAAATAAAGTGGAGGGCAAAATTTAATGCGTCCGGGGAAACCAAAATATTAACAGTGTTGGGGGTAATGCCATTTCCATTCGCTTGGAATGCACCTCTCAATATCATGCTTGTCACTAGAGATCAACAAATCCGTTAATTTTGTCACAGTTATTTTATAAAACAGAGCGTTGAAAGAATCCTGAGGACCATCATCTGCCTAAATTGAGGGGGGGCATTGCCCCCACATACCTCCGCATGGACACGACCCTGGTTCAGTTAATGTAAATACTGGCCAATTATCGAAAGTAATATGTTATCTATTCATCACTTCTATGCATGAAAATTCACTCCTTGTTTTAAGTTTCAAATCACATTTTTATGCTTATCAAATAGTAGTTTGATATGTGCCTCAATCTACCCTCGTTCGTTTTTTTATACTTGGACTCTTCCAATAACGCTTTTTTCATTTTCAACAGGTCTTTTTGTTGTTTATTTCTCGGTAGTTTCGATTTATGTTTCTTATAAAAAGGTTGCCATGTACCTATACGATTCATACTTGGACGAGTGTCAGACGAAAAAGCTTTTAAGTATGCTGATAGTGCAATGACGCACATCTTCAAGGCGACTTTCAAGTTTTGTACCACAGAAAGATCTTTCAAGACTATGTGTGTTTGAATATACAGTTTATTGTAACTAATACTTACATTTCTTTTATTTTGTAAACAAGACAATTTTATGACATCTGAAAGGGTGTGTCTTGTGCTAAGTTGAATCATCATATATACAGTAATTTTATCATTGAAAATTAATACTGTTTGTTACTTTCTATGCAGCGATCGAATTCGTACGACTGTGAACGTTCTTGGAGATTCCATCGGCGCTGGCATTGTTGAACATCTTTCAAAGAAAGATCTTGCCAAAATGGATGCCAGAGATCGAATTCTTCAAGAAGAAATGAACCTTGTTAATGCAGAAGCTGCTGTTCGTAGATTGTCGCATGCGCACTCATCTACCTCACCTCGTTATGATGGTGACGAAGAGGATGAAGAAACTATGCATTTAAATTCGGCCATGTAAAATTCATACTGGTTTTTTTCCATCTGATTTCTTACGCTAGCTCATTTTGCAGGTTTTGTCTATAGACGCATGGATATATGAGAGATGATCACATTAGCTTGCAACATAATATTGAATTGCCTATCCGTGAATGGAGAAGATGGCAGGATAAACCTGACGAGGATAAAACGTTCTACATGGAAATAAATGACCTACAGCTGTCCGCAGCTTGGTGATAGACGTGTACTGCGTGATTTACCCTCGAGTCATAACAACTCAAAATTGTGATTCATTCTCACGTACAGCAGCTATTTTATAACAACATGAAGAGAGAGAGAGACAGAATGATAAGCAGGTCTTAGTTAATTCTAACTTACATACAGTTGGCCGTCATTTCTTATAACGAAACAATTTTCACTCTGAACAGCCCTTTCCTTTTTAAACTAAGGCCATTTTGATTTCAAATCCTGACTCAAGAAAAGCCTTTTCGTTTCCTTTGCAGAGGGAATGTTTCTTAGCTTTTTTAAGACATTGGTAGACATTGAGTTTCGGTAACGTATCTCCCTGATCCATGCTTGCACTTGCATAGGTTTGAATTTTGTGACCTTTTTGGAGTTAGGTATTTCTTGAGCAGATATTCCACTGTTTTGCAAAACAATTACAACTAGCCCTCGCACTAGCATTAATTCATAGTTGGTATTTTCTACAAGGTAAAACTCTACCTTCTTCATAATAATAACAAACGTTTACGTTTGTGTTGGTTTTCATAACTAGAGGTAACCTAGGTACCCCCATAATCTTAAAATGAGAATGAACACCATGCTGTTCTCAAAAATGAAAAACAACGTT
>JANTCA010081764.1:0-12726 GCA_024741275.1 Chironex yamaguchii
GCAAATTGTCATCACACTATTCGCAGCCGGATTCTACCCACAGCCAGGAATCTGAAGCTACGCAATAACAACAACAAAGAGTTTGTGTAAACATATAACTATACGAGTTGAAAATCAAGAAATTGCCACAAGTTATCTACGTTTTTCACTTTCCTGGTACTACTACTTAATGGTACAAGACGCAAAAACTGTGGTGCTGTATTGAGTGAGGGAAACATACGTGGTGGAAAAAAAATTCAATATGTATTGCTTTCTTCTGCAGTGTTTAATTGTGTAAATTGTCTTAGATTACAGTCAAATTCCATCATAACAGTCTGAGTAAGAAATTTCTGCTTCCTTGCGGGAGCTGTTGGAATTGGTCATTATGCCGGGGTCTTCTGGCCATCCCGGGAGGGATGACATCTATGGACTCTGCAGGCAATTGCAACTCGTAACATATTTTTCTTGAGTTATTGGGCACGTATTACCACTGTCATTAAAAGCTGTCTGGGCCTGGACCGTGCGAGTTATCAATGTGCTGACCTAAAATTCATGGATATCAAACATCACAAATATCAGGCTATGCAGCTGGACGTATTCAATCATAAATTGAGTGGGTCAAAATTGTGCGATACGAATGTCTCTGATCTGCATGAATTAGGTTTCTGTTATCAGGGTACGTTATACGTTTTGACTGACAGACATGCTCGAGAAAAATCACAAAGAATCCTCATCAGGCCTAAACAACTTCAGTACAATGACAATCTTGGTAACCTAAAGAGAGTATTCAGTAACTTGGAAGGAAGTTGCCAAGGCAAGGCTTGTGACTGATCTACTTGCCTTCAAGCAGGCAAGTGATAAATTGACAAATAGTCCGAAGTATCAAAGGTAGATCTATGTCTCTTTAATCTAGTCAATAATAGTGCTGTTAACCACAAGCTGTTTAAAGTTGTTGTCTTCTTAGCAGGTGATTAAAAATGCAGTCTGTTACTGAATTATCACTGCATTGCTGAGAATCACTGCATTAGATATTTTTGCATGAAACTGAGGCTGTACAAGAGTGAATTACTGTGAAGTATTGAAAATGAATCTATTAACTCAGTTGAAGAGATGAACGTAAAGGATCTTTGATGTTTTGGAACTTAATACGTTTGATTGAGGATGAAATCAAGAAAATAATCAATCTGCTAGCAAAAGTCGTAGTTTGGCCCCTGTCCCAAACTGGTTGCTTAGGTAATGTCTAGACTTACTCCTACTTATTATTACTTCAAATAACCAACATTGAATGCTTGAGATACTTTCCTGTCGTCTGAAAATTTGCCCCGGTTATATATCAGCTTAAGGAATTTGAACTGGGCGTTATTTTCGAGAGTTTTAGAATTGTTAGTTTGCTTGCTGTATCAAAGGCTGCTAAAGGTTTTATTGCCATCCAATTGAAAGACTATTAAATCAAAAGATACACCCCAAACAGTTCTTTTCATACATTTGCATCATTTTCTTGAGGTCAGTGTATAATATTTAAGCGCACGAAAGCGGTCTTTGTTGAGTGTAGTGCAAATAGCTTGCAACCATATTTATTGGTGTTATTTGTCTAAGATTCCCTCATTAAGTATATTGGTATTTTTCTTTGAAACTACAGATTAAAGAAGGCATTTTTGGACTTCACATTATTTCATATATTGTTTACAAATCAAGTTGTGTCATTTACCGAAACTATGTTAATTGTATTGCAAAAATCTATCTGTACTTAAATGTATCAAATTTAACCTTTAAATCTTATGCCATTACTAACAATTTATGCCAAATTTTACCAAAATTTGTAAGTCTTTTTGATTTTTGAACGTATACAGGCATATCTTACATTCAGTGATCTCAAGAAGGAACAAAATTTTTAAATGTAACTTATAATAAATTGACCATAAAAAATCTTAGACTTGTGCAATTTCTAATTTGGTAAAACATAAAACTTTGGAACAATAGTAAACAATTAACGTATGCAGTGGAAATATAATCTGAACACTATGACAAAGACAACACAGACACAAATATAATTTAAATACAGACACATTTCTTTTGTCAGGATTAATGAGTGGAAAAACTGGAGCCTCAATATACATATCATCGCCTTGAAAATTTACGACATTGCGCTGAAAACATACTTGAAAGCTTTTTTCGTCTGACACTCTTCAGAGTATGAAACGTCAGAAAGGAAAGTATATGAATATGGCAACCTATTTATACGAAACCTGTATCAAAGCTGGCCTATCCTAGACAAGAATGGAAACAAAGAAAGAGAAAATGAAGAACAAAACATTATTGGAAGAGTCCAAATGAAAACACTCTTTCTGCCTACAGAGTAGTGAAAAAACATACATAAAAGCTTTTTTCATCTGACACTCTTCAAAATATGAATCATCACAAAGGAAAGTATATGTAGATGGCAACTTTTTTTATACGAAACATGTATAGAAACTAGCCAATCAGAAACAAGAAAGACAAAAACAAAGAGAAAATGAAGAAACAAATGCTTTAAGTATGTTTTTAGCGCAATGTCGCAGATTTTCAAGGCGATTTTCAAGTTTTGTACTACAAAATCTAGAATTGATAGGGTTTAGAAACCAAGAATATTTCCCTGTAATCCCTCTGATCGGTAGCATTATGCTGCCTACTCATTAAAAAGTGCCAAGATTTTCAAGACAAATTTAAAAGTTGTAGAACCAGGGGGATGGTAAATGGTATAATGACGTGTCACGTAACAATTAATTGTCAATCTTTTTGTTGCAACATTTTAATGTTCTCCATACTTGTTCTGCAAGGTCAACGTAAAAAGGTTTTTTGTTATTCTTTTGTAGTCTTTAACGGTGAGAGATCAAGAGAGTTGGAAGAATAGATGAGAATGAGCTTAGATTTTAATTAACAGAAGGACAAAACAAAGGTGTGCGAAAAGGCAGATAGTCGAGTCTGAATGAAAGGAGTCTGAATTTCATTTCAAATGAGTTCTTACAAATTTTTGCTCAGTTTGGGGTCTTTTGCCTGTCCAACCCAGCCTTGAACATATATCTACTGAATACTACATAGCACAAAGGAAAACATTGGTCACACAGCTGATGACAGAGTGAAAACATGAACTGACATTATGATGGTGGGAATGCACTGTTTTATTACTCAATAACAGTCGAGGGTCGATGAGAGAGAAAGGAAAATGGTAGATAAGAACATGTCATCATGTTAATAAAAAAGCTCTTATTGCCGAAGGTAAAAAAAGTGACAAGACATAAATTGTTATTTAGATAGTCCAATTGGCTATCAAAATTTCTGCCTCCTATCCTTATGACCAAAGTGTATTGAGACATAACCTGCTTTTAGTCAGCTTTCTATTTTCAGTAAGAAATGTATCATAATATTGAATCAGTTACTTCAATGTGCCTTTGGCTCAGTCTGCTCACGTACTAAGGGTTTCACGCCCCAACATAAAGTTATGTGTAAATTGTGATTTTAATTAACTTACTACGAAAATTGGTACATAGAATTTGCTTTCAACAATAATTTAATAACCTCCGAATTCTTGACTTAGGCAGAAGTTTTACATACTTTGTTTTAAGCTATTAAAGTGGTCGTTGCCAAGAAAGATAGCAAAATGTTTAGGACTTATATTTGCTTAAGGGAAACTCACAGCTCGCTTATAGACATCACTTCACCATGTGTCGCAAAGATAGCATACAGGTGAAACAATCTCTACTTCACAGTAAGAATTGCAAAAGAGCTGTCATTAGTTACCAAACATAAATCAAGTATTCGTATAGTATGAACTTACCTCTTTTTCTCCAAACTCCGTTATCCTGCACTAATTGTTCAGCGAGCCTAGGTTTGTATATTCTCTATCCACTAGCAAAATGGAGGGACCGTTGGTAAAGTACCATTAATGATCAACAAGGGAATGTTCGATGACTGTATCCACGTACATTAACATATTGTATTGATAGATGAAGCAAAATGGAGGCTGGACAAAGCATGCCTGTTGTTCCTTTGCTTGTATTTAGAATCAAATTCTAATGTGTTACGGGGAATAGTTTGCGTTGTGATCGAACACGGTTTTATTCCAAGAACTTTGGACAGCAAATAAACAAAGTATGTTTACACGAAAGGAAGGGTAGAGCTGTCCCATGAGGAGTAAACTAACCAGAAAAAAATTACTGAAAAGTGAATATTTCCAAAGCCTACTTCAAATGGGAGAGGGGCTAACCGATAACTCTAATGACTTGTGTAGTATTGTTTAGTTTCTCCAGTTTTAATTGCGTGGTGACTACTACTAGGTGACGAGCTGGAAAAGTAAAACGAGAAATTTTGTAGTCTTATTGCCTACCAATAAAGCGATCACAGAAAAGTCAGTCCGCGTCAAGGGTTCTATTGTCGAACCCGGATGGGTATGCAACAGTCCTTTCCTTATACTGTGATTGTAGGCCTATGCACCTGAAAGCTGAGCTGCTGAATCAGTACGACAGGACATACGTTCGTTGATGTTTTTGGCGCCCCGAAAGACCATGAAAAAAGTTAGAGGCTTTAAGCCATGACCTTCCATACACGACTTGTGTGTTGCTAAATTCCCTTTTCACTTCCTACTTCTTTACTCGTGACTTTGCTGACATAATTTATCTCCGATCAGTTGCTACTTTCAACACCATCTTGTTTTGCTGCAAAGCTTTGAAAAAATGTTATATTGCAGAAAATTGGCTTCGGAGCAATAAATTTTGCCATAAATTGAAATCAACCCGCGGGAAAAACAATGTTTGGTGTGCTGCGTAGATCAAATCATGCATCAGTTCAACTCTTTTTCAAAGAAACTGGACAGTCAAGGCCGTCATTAGAATTATCTGGCTGTGTAGGCATCTTAAGGAGAGCATTAAGTATGAAGTAAAATATACAGTCTCCTTATTTTTCTTTCCATATGAAATATGCCGAGATAACCATCTTCATATGCCCCTCTGACCATTTTGAATATGCTAGTTCCATTTGAATCGGTGCATAGAAGAGTTTTTAAAGGTAGTAAACAAGATTGAAACTGGAATTGCTTGAGCTCTGGCTGTAAGCAAAATGTTATTCACCTGCATTAGAAAGAGGTTTGAGTATGGAAACCGAGACAGCTTAAAGTATAAGCAACTTTAGGTTCCACAGGCAACAAAAATGTCACACTACAATCAAAATAATATAGTTGCAGTGACTCGACTCTCTCTTGAGTAACACGCAAAATGTAACATTCAAATAACAAGTTTCCGTCGTACTTCATGATTAATAGTAAAATTTAATTTGTGATGAATACCTGTATTTCTGTCGATGTGATACTTCCTTTGACTTATAAATATAGCAGCAATTAACTTCATTCATTAACAAACAATGCATTACGTTGCCGTTATGTATTTCCTTGAACTTAAAGTGATCTAACATAAAAAGTGAACTCTGTAGGTTTGAGTAAACCTCTGTTAGTTCTGGTTATGCTTCTGCTTGGTGCCTTTTGACGTTTTATTCAACGTACATTAACTTACAAACACCTCTTTAAACTGGTTGTATTAGACTATTCACAACGTTCGCGTAATGCATATTTGCGTTGGGCAATGAGGTGCAAGTCCGCAATATCTGACATTTTCGCTTTGTCCACGTGTTAGGCCTGACATTGATTATCAATTACTTCAATGCAAAGAATTGCATCAGTAAGCTCAGATTCTTTCAGGCTGGCTTCTTTGCAAACGTCAAATCTTCAGGACGTAAGGTACACGCCGTGTCAAATCTCGCAGAGGTAAAGTACAAACTAATTGGTTAACAGGATGATCTGCAGAGGTCGAGCAAACAGTGATTAGAAAATACAGACCAAAATAATGCTTGGATGTACCATTTGGCAGGCTGTTTAGAAGGCAAAACTGGCCTGCAGAAGAGGAGTTTCTAAACATGCTGATGTTAATGTTACCAATAGATATACGACAAAAGAATACGATAATAAAATGCCAACCAATTTGTCAAAAATTTAACAATATTTTTCTTTTGTTTAAAAAGTTAACCTATGCCTCTCCAAACATTGCTGTGGTCTGGATCCGCCATGCTGTAAGGAATACTGAGGACCTCTATGTACTCCTCCACGTTAGGCTTACACATTGCAGGGATGCAAGTATTGTACATTTGCTGCAGTGGGACGACATGATGTCCATCAAATGAAGGGCTTTAAATTAGAACATCGTCAAAGAGATTGCAGCGAAAGAATTTGTCATAAACATCTATTGTCATGGCATTAACAGAAGACTTGAAAGCATCTGAGAGTCAAAAAGGAAGCTTAGTCTATTCCCTTATTGTGCAGTCTGACATAGATGTGAAAGTAAATATCAATTGGGTAAGTACAGAATAAACAGTAGATACATTCAGGTCATCAAAACTACCGTCTTGTGCGTTGTATTGGCAAAGGCTAAAGTATATTTTGCTCAATTGCTGATAATCAATTTACATACATATCGTCTTCCTTCGGAAGCAAGACACATTATTATCAATACACACGACCTAAGGTAGATTAAGATAAGTCAGTAGACTTATTATCAATAGAAACAAGGCCTAAGGTCATAGTCTCTGAGCACAAACTCTAAAAACCCAGTTCAGAATACATTACAAAAGCGTCTGGTGGAGAGACAGTTATGATCCTTTTAGACTCTAATTCCATAAACTATTCAGGTCGTGGAAAATTTCAAGTAAAGATAAGTGATACTATCTGAAACAAGATGCACTGGCTTCCATTTTGCTTCTTCGGCCCATAAAGGTCATAGCTGCGGCTCGGATATCACAAGCAATCTTTTAACATTTTGCACTCCAAATCCTTTAAACTTTGGTGTCAAGGGTAATTGTGGCATCATGAGTAATCGACGTCCATGGAACCTCAAAGATTATGAATTTTCCACAGGAAAATGACAATGGTTTGACAAAGAAAGACGCAGGAATAAACAATAACACAATTTATAACTTTTTCAAAATAACCAACATCTGGACTCCCTTCTGATAGACATTTGTCAATGAGCATACATGGTCAAGTGTTACTAATCTCATGTTTGTACCCAAAATAATTATAGGATTATATAAGGTGCGACGCATGAAAACTGACTGTAATAATGCAACTAAACAACATAAACAAGGAATATTTTGACACTTAAGGCATTATGGCAGGATGCTTGTTTCAAATGAGTCTAATCATTGAGCCTGTTCGCACAAACATTAGAAACTTTATCAAGCTAAATAATTCCACACCAACTATCAGATCTGACAAACTTTAGTAAAAATTGGGGTTTGCACTGAGTTGGTTTAAATCACAGATAAGATTTCTAGGAAGTCATCTACCTGTAATTTTTCAGTATAACGCTCTGATCTAGTATGCATCTGTCACAGCCATTCTAATTGAAGCTCTCCTGCTTCATGCTGGTTAATTCTATTTTTGATGAAAATGTGCTTGATTACTTAAATTGTTTTAAATTTTGGAGTCTGCACTGTACCTCTTAAATGACTTCCTGAAAAACGTACCGCTTTTAAAGATACAACAATAGTGGATATGCTTTATCACTTTTTGGCTCTAGTGCCAGCAGGCTCATTACCTGTTACTAAAATTGTTAATATCTGTGGACGAGTAAAGAAAACTTGCAACAGTACACAAAGTACACAGAAAATTCCAGTCGTTGCAACCATCAATCTCCATCCCTTCCAACATTATCATTCCCAATCATAATGACTCGCTTCATAAAACAAGGTCATAACCAGAGAAAAGTTATGGGCATAACACAACTACACAGTTTGTTCAAATTTCACAGTGCATCACATAGTACACGTTGGCAATAAATCTTGGCAATAAATTACTGTTGAGCCATTCAAGCTTGAGACTAAGGACCTCAATCTACCCTTGGATTAAAGTCTAAGGCTGCAAGTCATAACAGTAATAACAGACACAATAAGTGTACATCATTTTGAGCATACCTTATATTCAAGTAAGGTATAAGACCTATTGTGTCACCCAATAGTGGGAATTTCAACAGTGAGTAAAATGTCCCAAACATTGCTTTCAAACCACGTAACACAATACAGGCTATTGTCAGGCTAATAACAATACATGCTCTGACTGCAGTTCATCCATGAGAAAAGGGCAGATCAATCATCCCCAGTCACACTTTGGTAGACTGGGATATCCACCAGGAGGTGGTGGTAGCAATGATGGTGGCAGTTGCTGAATGGGTGGAAATCCCACTGGCAAAGTAAATACTTCTGCTTCATCCTTTTCTTTTGTTTTGATTTGTTTTGATTTGTTCTTGTTTTTCCAACTTCTAACCCATTCTTTAACACATGGCTCCTTGCTCTTCATCTGTAATGCTAATGCCGCTACATAGAAAGGGATTTTAACAAAGAACCTGTAATTTTACATCCTTTTGATCTTACTTCATTAGTAAACTACACGTTCAAGCAGGAGTGGCAAAATTTCCAAACAGAAGCATGTGTCATAATGCCGACAGTGCAAAATGTTAATTATGGTAACAAGTAAAAAGTAATGGCAATGTTTAAGAAAATCTAATAAGAAAGATCAAAATTAAAAACTGTGGAACTTAACAAAAAGTTATGAGAGAAAAGAATGATGCTGAATGATTTCTAGATGCAAGAGCAAGCAAGAATAATGAGAATAGGTAAACCAGGGAGATGGCAGAAAGACTGAAGCAAAGTCAACCACTTATGAGTTCTTTTATAACCTATTTCTATTACAACTTTGGTCAACTTAACATAACTTCTACAAGTTGTAAACTTTCACAAATTCATACACTGTATAGGTAGTGAAGTAGTGTAGTGAAACTCACCAATCTCACTGTTTTATCAACAGTGAAACCTGAAATTATAGTTCACACCATTATGAGGAATGTATGGACTATGAACTTAATCAAGGAACTCTGGTGATGTAAATAAGTCTAAGTTCTTTGTAGACATTAAAGTAACCCCCATCTACTATGCTAATTTAACAGGGGTAGCATTATATTGTGTTTTATGATCATGCACAGTTTTGCTGTTTCCGATAAAAAGTATGCAGATCCTAACTGAATTCACTGTCTGAGTTAGATATCTAGGCATACTTTTTTGGTATGATTTACCTACCTCAACACAAATCACATGCTAAGATTAATACTTTTATATTTAATCTAAGCTTCTTCATGGTGCAAATTAGTTACCTTCAGCTTGCTGAGACTTCAGTTTATTGTAATCTACATGTGAAAATCGACAATGATCTCCAAAGTCACAATGTCCTAAAATACAAAAACAGTACAAGTAAGCATGAAATAAACATGCTACTGTAATGGGTGGGGTTTACAAAATGATGTCAAAGCTGGCTGATGACACAAAGAGGCCCTTTATATAGAATTAAACATTGAAATAATTCTTAAACAAGATGTTAATAATTTCAGCCAGGTAGCTGTAATAATGGTTAGCTGCCACTCAAGGCATAAATTAATGCAAATATCAACATATTGGCAAACAAGTAACCCACTACCAAATATGCGGGCTCCATTAACATGACTTAAAGGTAGCATTGTTACTCTCCAGTCAAGAAAAATTATCCCCCAAATAACATTTAGACCCAGGACATTGTTGTCTTACCCCACTCAACTTCGCCTTGATTTTGTCACTAATGAAACATCTCTATTACTCTGAGGAAAGTTAGTTACTTTTGAAATTGATAACAGGAATTTTGCAAAGAACAAACGAAAACAACAAAGAAGAAAAGAGATGGAATAGTGGTATACAAAAAAACCTTAACAAGTAAGTATATTTTGAAGAGAATTTGTAGACTTTAACACATCCAAACACTTCCAAACACAAAAAATTCCTAATTAAACTTTGCTTTTTGTACTTATGAAAACTTTAGAATTAGTTGTGATGCCCACTGTTGTAATTACTTTTTTCTGAAATGATGCATGATAAGCAAAGGTTTTACTCACAAATGTGCAAAGGAACTATAGAACGATTAGGCCATCACAATAAAACAAAAATACCTCAACAAGTTAAAACTGCTGGCAAGACGTGGTTGGTGTCAAGAATGTATACTTTGAAGTATCAAAACGAGATAATGTCTTCTAATAGATATGGGCGAATTAAACAGATTTATCATAATAGTCAATGTTTTTATTACAGTAAATCCAAACTTTTCATCTGCAAAAATTTTTCTTATATGTGAAGACATCAAATGTTTTATGGAGGCATCAAAACATTACACTTCGATATCCAAAACAGAAATTTAATAATTAAACCTTACATTTCAAATATGTGAGCACTTGATAATGTCCACACCAACTGACTGAAAATAAATTAAATTAGCTGACAGTGGGAGTTTAAGAACTAACTTTGATTTTAACATAGCTACAATATACCTTACATTTTACAAGACAAGGACATGGTTCTTAGGTAATCAATAGCTATTACAGCCACTCAATACCTGGCAACACTTAGTCATTAAGACAGAGTAACCTCACATAAAGAATTCATATTGCAAAGTCCTTAAATATCTGAGAACTTTCACAGAAAAGATTAAAACCTTTGTCCAAGTAATCACAAGCATGGATTGAGACTGGCTTCAAGGGTTTGTAATAATTCCTCAAAAAGGTTTCCATCTGTGATGCAAGTGAAAAGCAAATAAAAAGACTAAAACTTCAGAGAAGCACTTTTGAGGCTTTACCCAACAAAACTACAACTCGTACTAGTTCGACATAAACAAGTTGGCATCTACAAATAAAATATGCACTGACAAACATGGGGGCAAACCTATACAAATTAACATGAAGACAAAACAAAACTTAATTTTCATACTTGTCCATTATTATCCCATCATCATCATAAATAAAGAACCCCTGAGGCTTAATAGGATAGGAGACGGAAACACTCTTGATTTTGTTTCTTTTAAAACAGTCAACATCTTCCTTTGTATCCCTAAGGAAGCCTGATATTTTGAATGGATAATTGACTTTCCAATGGGATATGTAATTGCCCAATGCTTTAAATAGCCTTCTTGAATTCACCAAAAGTGTTTTCTCAAGTACATCTCACAAAGTAATGTGGCTTTTTAACATTTGAATGAGGCACACAGACAACACTAATTTAAACTCATTGTGTTGCTTGCTGATTGCATAAACTGAAATTGTAATTTCTTATTTATCTCAACAATTTAGCTCCCTCTTCATAATCATACAGATATAACCTGTGATACCAGCAGATAACAAGACTACTTATTATATGCAATTAATTATGACTTTCAAGAGAAATATTTAATATGCAAGTGTCTTTCACTATATCATGGAGGAACCCATTGACCACTGTCAAGGTTTAGTAAAATAAAATAAAATAAAATAAAATAAAAGTGACCTATAAATACAATTTGTGTAAAGCACTGGGACAAAAAAGGAGCAATGCTCCTTACTTCTAGTTGAGAAACAAATTTTGATGTGCATCTCTCTGTTCTATACCTGGAAAATAATGCTTTAATTTATTTAGTTGAGAAATATTCACTCATCTTTTGGATCAAATATCTTATTTACTGCTGATGATAATCCGGAGATATTAATGGTTTAGTATTCCTTAGGAAAAAGTGTTCATAATCTTTGACAAGGGACCACAGAATAGACATGGTTGTTCTTGAAAAGCATGAATCAGAAATGAACTAACTTCAAGCATTTCTCTCTCTGTAATTCCTATCAACAAAGCTAAGTTGCTGCAGTCATTAGAGAAAATGTACAGTCCTATTCCAGAAAAAATCACACTTTTATTACTTATCTTCTTCTTGAGGCATTTAGGGTTATGTCTCTAAGCCAACAGTGTGTTTACAATCCCAAACTGGGCTACTAAGTCCTAAACTACCAATCGGTAAAGAAATGTTACATCCTATTTTTCTTGACTGTAAGGGACAAAGAAAGGTAAAAAGGAATGATTGAGTTTATACATTATAATACTAAGAAATTCGCAGAGAGACAGTATATGGGCTATCAAAGAATGCATAGCAGTTTAGCATTTAGCTAAAACTATCAACAGAAATAGCCTGAAAACAAAATGCAAATAACTGATAATAATAAAGTTCACTGCAAAAATTCTATACATACCATACTGAAAAAATCTCTTGCATGGTTGTTTCTGTGCTTCCTCTGCAAGAAGTGTAGCTGGATCTACAAGTGACAATATTAAAAGAATAGTTTATTGTCAGTAAATATGCATTACTACATATTATGCTATCCATGATTTACATGCCAACAATACTATAGCAGACCCAGAATGAGCCATAAAGGTCATAAACATTAACTTCAGCAGTTTCAACAACTTGTTCAAGATACTCAATCAGATGTAAATTTTTGGAGTATTGCACAGAATATCTAACTATTTAGTAAGGTAAAAATATTAAGTTATTATCTAACCCATGTATCTCTGCCCTTATGGTTACTTGCCCTGGATAACATGGAGTTACAGCCTAAGTTTTAAGTGGTAATTTAATACAAAATCACCTTTACAACATAAAGACTAACTTCCACCCACACCCACATATATGCCTTTTCCTTATTTTATTTAGCTTTTCACTCCTAGTTCTTCTTGAATATACATACATACGGCCTAATTCCATGATATGATGAAGGCCTTGTATGCTTCAAATGTGAAACCAAGATAGCCTCACCAGCCTTATGGGAAATAAGCATCCCTGATGGGAAATAAGCATCC